>WEDG01013798.1:0-70459 GCA_017591395.1 Schistocephalus solidus
TACACGGTCTTGAGCAAAGGATGCGCTTCGAGGACATGTTTCAGTGGCACCTCTAAAGTCTCATCTTCGTAAACTGGGCCTGGAAGCTGCGCGTGAAAATGTCGGGCTAGAAGCGATCCTGCGATTCCCCTCGCAATGGGTAGGAGAGAAACGGTGGAATGATCCTCCTACAGTCGAGTCGTAAAGGCGGCGTCCATGCAACTCTTTTCCAAGAGGTGCCTGGATAATTATATTTATCCCTCTTTTTCCCTTAGCCATCTTAGCACGAAGTAATGTCCGTCAGCTCCAAGCGCGGCTGTAAAACTATGCTGCTTATATTGGATTCTGTCTGGCCTCATGGTGTACGCCTGTGTGCGAGTGCGTGCACGGATGTATGTAACGGCTACCGACATGTGAAAACATCAGAGTTTTCCAAAGGTGAATTGCCTGCTCACCCTCACCAAATGAACTGAAAGACTGAAAAGTATTCCCCAATTATGCCATGCTCTTACTGCGTTTATCTTCTCCAATTGCACTCGCATATGACATGCACTGTCGTGAGTTTGTGCCGGGCGGTAGGAAGCATATGGTGAGGCCAGATTAAAAGTGGGGTGTTTCCTAAATTTTGACAGAGGAGAGGATTTGCACATAAATAAGTGCAAAACCACCCCAAAGTACAACTTTAGACAGTATGCTTTTGTCGAAAAGTTCTCGACCTAGGAAGCTCCTCAGTTTTATCGCGTGCTGTACAGTTTGGCGGAAATAAGACGATTCGAGACCATTACAGGTAAAGCATGACGCCTTATTATGTAAAGGAGCCAAGCATCCTATTGCGTTTCGTGATCAGCGCAGCTGCCCCAAAGCCGCACTGCTTAGAGTCGCGTAAATGTACGAATAAGGACTAGTCATACTCGAAGTGAGTAGCCCGATATAGGGTTTGATCCTATGCCCTACTGCCAGATCATACAAATGCCGGACCCTGTCTACAAAAGGCGCAAAATGGCTGCGGGACGCTCTGCTATTGCAAATTACTCTCACACTACTGAAGGCGAAGTGTGGGTTCAAGATCGCAGTGAATAAAAACCTTTTTAGATTTGGAGGCACAATAACTTGTAGCTTTATTAAAGTCTGGACCCTTACCAGAGCATCGTGGTCGTCTTCCGAGCCATATGTATTTGATCCCAGATTCGAAGTAATGGCTGTTGATTATTCAAACTGTACTGCATTTTACATTGGCTTTAATATTGTTGGATGATGTGATAGGGTACACCCGTGCACGTTCGAGAGCTCAAACGAATTTAACCGGTAGTTCCATGGCCAACCAATTCTTCAATCTTTCTCACAATTAAAAATGGTAACCTAGAAACCCTTCTAAAATAAGTCCATTTCAGAAACGTCGGTGCATGCAAATATCCCAGTAGTTCATGAGAATCTCCATATATGAGTTTAAAAACGTGTTTATAGCAGTGAAATGGTTGCCGATCAGTATAACAAAAATGCATGCTCACCAAAACAAAGTTAATTTATCGTTAAATTGAAAATGCACGTCGGGGAGTAATTCACTAGCCATGTAGGTTTACCGCAGTGTCCAGAATATAAGCTGACTAGCTTTATCACTGGAGTGGATTTATATGTTTTGCTGCCAAAAAGAAAAATCATGAGATGCCTTTCGAACTGGTGAAATTCTTATTTAAAAACTATATGGCTATATAGCTTAATGCAAAAGCAAAATTGTTTTTTGGGAAACAAACCAAATTGTGGGCCTTAAGTAATGCGTAAGAGTTACCCCACAATGTTGGATTCCAGCATACGTTGAGAACCAAAATTTTAATAAAAATCATTCTTATGATCTTATAATGCTAAATCCACTCCGGACTTATGAGGTTGAAGTGGTTTGGAAAATGAATTTGAATTTGTCTTGAGTTCATGAGTTTCAAAGTTTGCTAGCACAAATTTTATCGAACGCACAGATGGAAGTGACTCAACCGTTTTACCGAATACACCCGAATATAACCGAAAAGAATTGCGACATAGCGCAATTGGATAGAACTTCCCAATGATCACGTGACTCGGAGTCGGACACTGAAGGAGAAAATCGGGGCTTAGCCAATCAAGGACGCTTTATATGGCCAGCCAAATATTTGGATGTAAGCGCAGTCTCGGTCATGATGACGTAGGAGAGTGCTACCGATAATCTGAAGGACGAAAATCTGCTCATCCTAAAACCATTGTACCCTTCTTTGTGAACACACAAGTCTTTGTTCCAAATATTTTTAAGGCCCAGATAAAGTTTTAGATCCCTCATGTCAACACTGACTCAGCAAATCTTGTCCGGATGTTGTTTGTGGTTTGCTTACATCTCGCAGGCTGAATATTTTATAATAAAAGTTGACATTCCTCACAAATACGTGTGACATAAAGGGTTCATGTACTGGCAGCGATTGATTTCTAGCAGAGTGTCAGTTGCAGGAAAGAGAGAAATTCCAGTTTAAATAAAAGCTGTGATGTGAGGTACAGCAAGAATTAATGGAAAAGACGTTGAAATAAACGGCTTATTTTAAGACCTTCCTTGATTTGGCAAATGAATCCGTCATTTTTCAAATTTTGATGAAAACTACACTGAGCTCGCTTTCTAAGGCCTGCGGATTCAGTTTTTTCCATATATTCTGTCCATACCGCCAAAGCTCGTGCATGCTAGCAGCCGCCGTAAATTAGTATCGGAGTAACGGAGTATACTCTTCAACTGACAAATTTAAAGCACAGCTTCCAAAGCGTTTATGGTTACAGAGCACAAAGATACTGATACATTCTCCATTTTGTTAGTTACACCTGATAATGCTACAATTAAACAGTATTAAAACTGCATCCATTGCAAGTCCGATAATTTTTGCTGGAACAGAATAATAAAGGATTTCTTGACCATACTTTATTCACTTTCACATAAATCTCCCACCCGTTCGTTAGTCGACTTACCTGCAGCTGGAAATGAATGTAAAAAAGCAGTCAGTTTATGACAAAGTATTAAATAAACATGCTTATAGATGCGCATTCGCATTGCGTTCATGCATTGTGCACAAAATGTAGCGTTCAATTCATGCTGATAGCCCATATCAGGCTTTTCCGCTGCATGTTTGACATCCTTCAGGGTGAGAGGGACATTTAATAATTGGCCTAGACAGGGAGGAGTTTGGAGAACTGGTCCGAGTGAGCAAGCCACTTGAACTCCGAGTGAAGTTCACAAGTCCATCTGTTATTGCAGAGTATCGCCTTCGTGGAACTAAAAGATTAGGAAAGTCGGCTTAATGCGAGTGACAATTCAGCATAGGTTCAGATATATTTAATGAACAATAATATCGCTGTATCAGTTAAACCACAACATGATGAGTACGAATACGAAGTTCTCTGAAATTATACGAACTTTAAATCATTCATTTCCGAAATCAATCCAGTTTGTTTGCGTGCTAGTACATTAAAGCTAGCGTTATTACCGTTTTGAACATTCTGTGGTGCTCATTTAGTAGCAATCATGTGTCCACTGTCCGTAGGATGGCAATTTGGAGCGAATATGAACGGAGGTCGTACGTTTGTCATCGATCTAAATTATCCCTCTGCAAAATGCTTCAATCCCGCCGTATCTTTCAGTCAGTCATCCGATCTCTCGACCACAGTCCGCCTAACCACTGCAAAGTTACGAGAGACTAATGGTACCATCTGCCTTTTATGTGGATATTCCAGTATTTTCTTCTTTTTAGCCTCAACGCATAATCGCAGATCGGCCACAGCATTTGGTCGGTGTAAAGGGTTTTAATGAAGCGTTGTCAAACGAACCACAAACCAGTCGGTAGGTTGTCCGTTGTAAGCAACGACGAGGTCTGCTCAGGGCAGTCAAGGTTTTATAGCACGTGCGTTATATCGTAGTGAGGGGGCTGGCGATCAGATGCTTAACATTCTCCCCCCCCCCTGTCACCAATATTGGCGGAGAGCCACGACGACTGGATAGGCGTCTGGGTTGAGCACTTGACAGGAAAAAAATTATCTGCTCTTCAAAGTTAACGTCTAGTCCTAGATACCCTGTTAACCCGTCATTTGGCAGCCTTCCAGGCAAAAAATGTCCTTGGTTCATACTACTTTCAATGTATGCCTGATGTTTGCCTTCTATAAGAAACGATCACGATAGATTGACCTGACTCTCTATTCCCAGCCCCATCGTGAACCTATGCGAAGCTCAAAGTTAGCTGAATGAGATGCGATTAGGCATATCGGCTTGGGTGGCGCAAAGCCTATTTGAAATGTGCGTCACTGGCTAGTTTGGTACCTGGTCTTGATGCGACAACGCAGACTGTTTTTCCTGCTCAAGAAAATAGGCCACTTGAATAAGATCACGCACTCTGGAGTGAATTCGTTGTTTTCATACCCAAAAGGCACGTTTCCGTGATATATTTGAAAAACTGCTGCATAAAGTGATTGACAATAGTTTTCGCATTATAGTCGGGAGCAATTACACGAATTGCAGATCTTTAACAATGCTTAAGAAAAATTGTCGCAATTTTTTCCTATAGGTGTTTGAAATTCAATAACTAGTTGCTGCGCTTGAATCTCAGTTTTGAAGGTACATGTGCTTGGCTCTTTTACTCGAACTACTGAAGTTTGGGACTGTGAATTTTGCACAAGGAGATAAGTCTAATTCCCATAGCCTGCAGTAGTAAGACTTTGGATCAATGAAAGTGGTAGCAGCGGCGGGAGACGGCAGCGAGTCAATATTTTAAGGACAGGTTACAGGCCTGTGGTAGGTGGATGATTTCGGGATAATTTGCAGGTCAGTCATTTCTTGACGATTCTATGCACACCGTGGTCAGCGCCGGTTGCACTGCCAATGAATCGCCAAACAGGCCACTAAGGCTTAAGACGGTAGAAACAGGGGAGAAATTGTAACGCCCAACCACCTCTTTCCTCTTTAAAAAAAAGAAAACAGCTGTTTTGCATCCGTTTCTTGGGTTCCAATGGGTGATGACACTGGATTTTACTCGACCACCTGAAACTTTGGAATTTTGATAAAAGTCCTAGACGGTAACGAAGAAGTTTTGCCGATTATGGGGGACTGAAGTCACTCAGCAAGGGCACAAGCACGTTTTTATGCTACTGTTTGTGTGGATGCTATCGAGTAGCACCGAGGCAAAAGAGAACTTCAGTGTTTTTTCTAACACGGAGATAAACTATTCAACATCACCAAACTGTGTCATAAACAGATTCTAGCTATGTATTTGCTACTGACCGGGCAGAATTAGAATTGATCCTCCAGACTTATCTCTCTGACCCACTCCTATGTTCTCAAAGTCGCCGTATAAACGAGGTCTACAAGATATTTGAAACGTTTGCCAAGAAGTTGGAGTGTGCGTACGAAAGCACTAGATGCGTTTTCGACGTGTTTGATCATTCAAAGTGCGAGAGCCGACTTTCCTCTGTAACTAATCTCCCTGACTGTATCAACCCTCGAAGGGAGAAGGCACTTCGAAGGACTTACGAGAGTTCTTCTCTGCAGACCGCGCACTTGAAACAGAACCTATGGAAGATGTCGTTTAGCAGTTCCATTCTCTCCTTGATGTCGACATATTTTCCACAGGCTTTGCAATTTATTGTAATCTGTGAAAAGGAAAAACACAATTTTTTACCATCCGAGTTAGCCCTAACTGCATGTAGAGTGGGATATCTGAAACCATTTTTAAAGGGCTAGATAACTAAACACGAGTTACCTAAAACTCCGGTTGAGTGACCATGAAACACTACCTAGGCATACCCAATAAGAAACTTTGGTACATCGAAGCTAAACACAGGATTGAGGAATCAACTGGTAAGGTACACCTTCAAAAAAACTATTTCTCTACCAACTTTTTGTTTGGGTCTGCCGTTTCAGAGGCATGAAGAGTCAAATGTTGCCTTCAAACTACGGTTGAAGTGCCACTGACAGAACATGCAAGGACTCCTCAAAGTCAGACGGATTATGTTCTGTAAGATTGTTTCATTGTGTATTATTTCAGACTGAAGGCCCATAAAGCCAGGAATTACTGTTTTTAAAAATACTAGGTGTTGCTAACCGTCCATAATAAGTCGAGCCTTTAAGTTCATAAAATTAATTTAAATTACAAGTTTGGTAATGGAAACTGTCAAATTTAGAAAGATATTTCTGTAAGGATACCTTTTATGGCCACCTAAACAGGACACGGGAAAAGTGACCACCCACAAAACATGAGGCTTTGCGCTAAATTCAAAGGAAAGCATGTTTAGGATTAAGTTTAGGGTTATCGTTAATTTTGGGGTAGGTTTAACTTTGAGATTAAGTTCGGAGTTGGAGTTAAAGTGATGATTAGGCTAAGGGTTAAGGTCAGTATCGTGTTAACGATAGGATTGAGGTTTGAGGTAGTGCTAGGATTAAAATTAAGGTGGCAGTTTAGTTTTATGTAAGGGTTTTTGTTAGATTAAGGCACGGGTATATTTAGCATTCCTGATATTTGCCATAAGGCCATATATGTTAAGCAGGCGGGGCGGTTCCTACTCCCATGTACTGTTAGGCGGCCATACAAGGCATTTCTATTGCTATTTTTTCTTAAATACAGTTTTATTCTAAGACCACAGACCTAACGAACGTTCAGATCATTCTCGATTGACGTTTCTAGACGCACCAAGTATTTACAACTGTTGAATGTGTATTCGAACTAGTACCATTACCAGATTAAAGATCCCATCTTATGCAATAAGAGCCATCTGCCCCCTATCAAAATCCTTATGATACCCAAAATTAAAGCTCGGTGTTTCACTGCTAAAACGATTCGAACATTAACTGGCCGAGTATTTGCCCTCTCGTTCTATTGGACAGGAGGCCGATAAATTATTTAAAGTCCAGACAACGCATTTTCAAGACATTTTTCTGCCATTCCTCTGACATTTAGAGCTCAGAATGACATTCGAAATGGGTTAGAGCACTTAAAGTAGTCAGTCTCAATTCTGAGAGTTGCAACGGAATACCTGCACTTCCAAGTCCCACCGCTTATCTTCGGTCGTACCCTTTTGGAATTCAGTCGTTCAACATTTCTTCGGCAATTAACGCACAAACTTCGAGTAAATCCTTCGGAACAAAACCTTTCAGACTCGAAACCGAAAGTTTATATGAAAATTTAGACTGAAAGCCATCGGCTATTGCGGAATAGCCATGTAATTTTTTTAAAACCTTGCAATTTACAGTAAGTGGCATACAAACACTGCATTCTTTAATCTACGGACAACACAGGTACCATTTAAACACCCACACATCCGCATTTCGTAGATCTTGTGCTATGTTACTTTTACCGCATGTTCCCTATAACCACCATATTCAGAAGTTATTCCTGTTGTCGGACCGATATAAGAGCCGTGATTAAAGTACGTATGCGGCCATGGCTACATTGTGTACTGTTTTCTACTGCAGAAGTCTGTGTGCTATTTTGGGCGAATGCAAAACTCTGGTTGGGTAGGTGTTGTGAAAATTTCATAAGTATTGGCAAACTTTGCTTAAATTTGGCGAGGGTAAAACCGCATAGATAAACTGATATCTAAAAAGATTTTCTCGCTCGATTTGCAGGATATCCCGCAAATTCGGACTTTTCTTGATCAATTCGCTAACTATAATCATCAGTGTTCCTTCAGGCCACACATAAAATTCCCCACATTTAAAGGACACTAAAAAAGCAGAAATTTCTTTCTTCTTAGTCTTTTAACTCATTCCTCTTCCTTACCACGTTGACGTATTTTTCGAAATAAGCAAATCCTAATTTGTTTGAATCGTTCTATTTAAAACTTAATCAAGGCCAGGTCTTCTCATATACATAAATCGTAGAGGACCTTTTAGAATTTAAGTTTAATAAATTTAGTAAAGGTCTTTTTTAAAGGCTGAAGGAGTGCTTTTTTTGCTTGCACTGTTTATGTAAATGCTGGTGTTAAAAGAAATATATTCAAGCGGAGTAAGCATTCTAACCTGATTGTTAGAGCTCGATATTGGCGCCAGTTGAGGAACGTGTATGCTCGATGGTCGATTGGCCTCTTCCGTATTTGCAAGTTCACTTTGGCGTGTAGAAATTTGTGGGTAAATGTTCTGAACCATGGTTATTCATGGGCGATGATGGCTGAACCACGGACTTCTCTGTAGTTCTTTCCTTCTGCAGATTCTCCGGTTGACCGAGATCCTGGTCTACTGAAGACTCATGCAAGTCATGCAAAAGAAACGACTACATTGCAACTGAGGTATTTGTGCACCGGAAATTCCGTCAAACAAATGAGTCTTAGGGTGCACCCAAACAATTAATGTACTGCAAATGGCGCGCGTGGTAAGTGCCCACCAAAACAAGGTTTATGTGAATTAACAGGCGCAGCTTTCAAGCTTTTGTCAGGATAGGTGCTCAAGGTTCCAGTCATTAAGTTTTCTTGTAATATGAACTACCGCTCTTTGGTTTAGTCGTCAAAGCCGAAATTCAAGAATTATATTTCATTCATTACGTCAATTGAAATCCTCATTCGGTCTTCTTTTATATCCCATTTTAAGAAAGCTCCGAAGAGCTTTCAATAATGCTTCTTTATAACAGCAGTTTTGCTAGTCCAATACAAAGTTTTCTATCACTGTCGACCTAAATTAACGTGTTTTATGAAACCTGAAACTCAAAGTTATACTGAAAACGAGAAGTTTCTTGTCTTCGCTGCCAGAATAAGAGAGTCACCAGATATATTGTTGAAATTCTGTCCTTTAGGTCTGCATACGACAGGATCATGTAGGGCTCGTCATTTAAAAATATCTTCATGAGGCTTAAGGTCATGGTAAAATCTTAGAGTGACCTTTCAGGTTGTAGACTTCCAACTATGACCATGGGAGGGCAAAGTTTACTTTGGTGCGGAAATTTGGGCGACCTATATACGGGTTTCCTGAGCAGAGGAATAGCTCATTGGTTTTAGTTAGATATTCAAACTTTTAAAAAATGTCTACCTGGGGGAGTAAAATTTAACACTGCTATCAGCTACCTTTGAAATCCCCAACGAAAAGCTGTGCTCAAAAGGACACTACCTGATTTTCACTCAAATAACGTCAATAAAATATTCTTATATGAATGTAAGCTCCAGAGAATATTTACAATTTTTCCTCCAAAATACACATTTGAAATTATGGTATGGCGTTCTTTTACTATCTGTATGCAGACGGGTACCGGAAAAATGTTCAATTTGACGCTTATAGCCAATCGCAAGTTGGTTTTGTTGACCCCGAACGGTGCAATCGACCCCTTGAACTGCCAGCCTTCAACTTCACATCGCAAATAAACCTTAGAGAGGGGGAATGATATCCCTCTGGCACCTTTGACCGAAGGTATTTTGGCCCGTATTTGATGAGGTAGCATGTAGGCACGATGAAGCCTAAAAAAGTGCTGGCCCAGCAAATACCGCTGAATTACTACCAATCTGTGTGGGCGGGTCTTTTGCTGCAGAATATATAAAGGGAGATTTGAAGCGTAATATTTCGAAAGAATTATCCAAGCCTTCGAGGACAGAGGACAAAATGAGCAGAGAGGTTTTCAGTGGAATCAGATACTAACTGTTATGCAGGAAAGATAAATTCTTGTACTGTGGGTTCATTGGATAGGCTACTAGATTTCAAAGAAGGAGAAGCGATCACTGTAACAAGAACTCTGTTAGCCTGACCTTTCGGCTTCCCTCTCTAACCCATCATCAGCTCCTGTTTCAGCGATCGTGTCTCCAGCTTCGCGATTAGATGCTGGAACTTGTCTCTTCGTTGCTACTCGATCTTTCAGTAGCAGATTTTGCACACGAAGCAGTTGTCTAAGAATAATGGGCCTCGTGCCGCAAATCACGCCTCAATATAGCGACGAAAAGGTAACAAGCTATTACAGAAGTCAACATTGTTTTTGTTCGAGTAAATGATTTCCAGGCAAATGCTCTCAGCCTGCTAAATAAGAAGTACAATTTCAAAAATGTTTTGAAATACATATCAGATTACAACTTAACTGAATCCGGAACTATATATTTTCAGTGACATATATATGTTTTACTCAGAAACGTCCGCAAAAGTTACCTACTCTGTAGTATGGTTAAATGTGTATACTTAGGAAATTTTATCAACTAACGATAAATTATAAACCCGAAAAAGTACTAACTTAAAACTGCCAAGGGTTCCTGAACAAATTTCCTTATCCAAAGAAACCTTTTCTACGACGGATGCCCAGGTCACAACAACATGTGGATTTCTAAAATCTTTGGCTTACCTTAATCACAATGCTCCAAGTGGGAGGTAAAGTGAGTGGCTAACTGCGAGCAAGCATTTTAAGTATAAGGGACTACGCTTTCCAAACTGCGAACAGCGCGTTTGCAGATCCTGGATGCTGTTACTTACCCAAGGCAATTCTAAGTTGTTAACAGAGAATAGAAGTACTTCAAAGGGCATCACCATAACCGAACGTCAACAAAACCACCGTTTTCCATTGCGGCCTGAAATATACCATCCGCTGATAGGAACTGCAGGCGCGACTTTCCAGCGCTTACTACGGCGGTGCATGATAAATTGCAGTAAGAGAGATTTCCAGGTATTTCAGGAAAAACCGCATTTGTAGCTCTGCACCAAAAATGACATTTACAGTCCATACGTTCCTTGCACACGTTCAGTAGTGACTCACTATGTTGTATACAGCTTTTTCTCCTGTCCAGAAGGTGAATTAATTAACTGACCTTCTTCTTGCCCTCTACAGTAAGTAAAGCATTAAGTCCAAACAGTACTCCCTATGGATTAGGGTAAGAAGGAGTTTAGTTACCACTGGCCAGAAAGCATTCGAGTTTGGTGCAACATGCACAACTTGTGAACGAAGTAGATGCACTGTAATAAACGCGTTTGCCTTCAGCTGCAACTGCAAAATTGAAGCATAGTTCTTACTGTGTGGTTTGACAGTAAGATTTTGCGGCAGTGCAAACTTATCTATTTCAGATGTTAGGCACTTTATACCTATTGTTGGCAAGAAGTGAAGCTTGAAAACTATGCTTTATGAACCGGAATATTATCCGTCAGCAGGGGGATGAACATTTAAATTCTGCCAAAGCTTTAACTTATCGTGGTCAGGGAACTATACGGTACAGTAAAAGAATAAATATCTGCAGAGAGCTGAAGATCAGCACCAGGCAAACTCTAAAGTTTTAAGCGATACCGATAAACTATTTGTGTAGAAATCTTGAACAAATAGGCGGGTAAAAAGTTTTAACAATTAGGTAGATATTGGTGGCGTTCTTCTTATCATATTTTGACACCATCACCTCTTAAGCATTCCAGTCTATATTAAAAATCTGTTCGCATGATATTTGGCTATTTTTGCTGGAGAGGTATTGGTTGCCCTAACTTACCAAATAGTAGCCCTGCCACTCTTAAAAAACTAAAAGTCCTGCATCAGAAACCGATATCAGTAGATATTTTACAGTCTATGTAATAAGGTTGATGAAGACGAACGGTGCTTATACCCATAAGCCGCCATTCTCAAAGATCCGATAATATGCAGTGTATAGTGTACCTTCCAATCAGAGGAGAGTATTCTAAACAGTTTGAAATTTCATTCAAATTTCGAAGGTTTCGGGAAGCTGTGACCGTCATGTGGAATTAAGGGGCTGATAAAGTGTTTTTAAATGACTTTTGTCTGTGTCAAGGCGTTCTGCAACGGGTAATACATAGAGGCAGGCAAATCAGAAGATGCAGTGTACCCATTGACACTTTTTGCCCAATGGCAAGCGTTTCATGCTGAGTGCATTTCAGGGTGTTAATTATGAAGCAAACAATTTTACCTTGCTACAGGAAATCAGCAATGAAACCGAAAGTCTGTCTATCGGTGCATGCAACTGTACAATGCAGAGAGACTCACCTGATGCATTGCTGGCAGCTTTCACACTCTGTAGATAACAAAAGCAGCAAAAAAATATATTCATACTGTTCAGGGATGTCATCAATTTTTAAAGACCGCGTGATTCCTGCTTTACCCAAACACGCGGCCCACTGGAGTTAATCGGGCATTTGAGGGGCTGATGGTGGCAGTGCTGCTGCTGCTGCTGCTGCTGATGATGATGATGATGATGATGATGACGATGACGACGATGACGATGTTGATAATGATGATGATGACGATGATGATGAGTACGGCAAGGATGATGAAGAGGATAAGGATGAAAAAATTGCTTCCAAACTGCGTATTAATAAAAAATGTCTTCTTTTAATATAATGATGTCGTAATCACATATAAAAGAAGCGACAAGGCTTGACCTCATCTGGAATGCACATCGATGTGTCCTTTAATCTGAAAGTAGGATAAAGCCCTACTGAGATAGTTCTATAGTGCAGTTTCTGCTCTTTTCATGTTTCAACTAAGCAGCCAGCTCATGCAATTTAAGACCATTCGAATGCTCACCAACGTGAACGACAGTCCGAATATTGCAGGTGATTAAATCTACTGCTGCCATACAAACTGAGCTCAGGGATAAATTACGTGTGAATTTTTAAAATAAAACAGATTTGCTCCACACTCACCGCAGCCCCTCCTCATAAAACCCACCTAACGCCGATTGTACAATGAAAATCAAAACAACCAGAGATTTATTTGGGCAGAGTAGCTGATAAAGCTGAAAACCAGTCTACACGTGGCACACACAGCAGGCCCCCGTCCATGGGCAGTAGAATACACACGGAGAAGTCGCGGATCACAAACAGGTCCGAATGCTGGAAGTGACCTATTAAGAAGGAGCTCCTACCAGTGGACTCTAACGCCTGAATTGTCCAACCAATTAAAAACCTTTCAAGCCAGCGCTTTCAAAATGTGACTGGTAGACACGAGCTTAGTCACCATGCCACAGCTGTTTTGACTGCCTTTACTGCCTGTCATGCCAATCCCGTCCCTGTCTTTAGACTTCCTTTTGAGACTGAAGTGTGGTGGATGCATGAAGAGTGAAAGAGGTAGACAACCATCGCGAACGTGCGACTGCACCTTCCGAAGAGTACCGGTCCTCATTTTTTGCGACTGACGCAGCAGTAGCACGCTTTAATTCGTTTCCCTGTGACACCTAATCTTCCTTCTACGATGTAGAAAATTGATGATACGAACAAAGTCTTTGGAACTCTATGCTTTGTCCTCGTTCATCAACACTTAAACCTTTTCTCGAGTTTTCATCACTAAAAGTAATAATTGAAGCAAATGGTTCTTCAAGTATGTACTTTAAATGGGAAAATTGTTAGCAACATCCAGAAATTAAGTACGCACACTATTTACTACTTTTAGGAATAAATACTTTATAATCACAATATCCTATT
The DNA here is from genome assembly GCA_017591395.1 of Schistocephalus solidus. Taxonomy (NCBI): domain Eukaryota; kingdom Metazoa; phylum Platyhelminthes; class Cestoda; order Diphyllobothriidea; family Diphyllobothriidae; genus Schistocephalus; species Schistocephalus solidus. Next base: position 13,340 of record WEDG01013798.1, read on the forward strand.
TCATTTTGACGAAAAGTGAATAAATGACTAACGCAACTTGACCAAATATTTAAGAAGGATCATAGACGAAGGTAAAGCATGAAACGTAGAAAATATACGATATCCTTAAGTCACAAAACAGCTTGTATTTGAAATAGAGCCTGCTTCATTCAAAAAGTTCCATTATTAGATGACCTGTAGGCTGATGTAATGTTTCACATACCGAAATCAAGCTTTTAAATATATCTTTACTTCGACATTTAAATGATTTGTGCGTAGTGATATATCCTGCTCACACGATGTTGAAATCGGTTTATTTTTACGAAATACTGTTAAATTTAGGCCAACTTAAAAACTTTAATTCAATGGATTTGAACGTGTGGCCGAAACTGCGGTCTGTTAACGCCTGCACGTTTTTGGAATAAATGACCCTGACCTCTAACTTTACATGCTTCACATCCTCTAATAAACTTGTTTTTTTTCTGAAACACAAATGGGATCACAGATGAGTTGTCTCTAACGCTGATAGGAAATGTCAACAAGTAATTGAGGTTATTATTTTCCCCTATGTCTGCTGGTCTATTAAAGACTTATTTAAGACATTGCTATTTAACTGTCGGAGGAAATTTCATTTGCATTTTTAACATACCCCCAATAGCAACTTTGTGAACGCAAGTTGATAGTCGCTGGAGACTTTTCCAACGAATTCCCCAAAGTAACTTCACACATCCTTACAGTCCCCTTCAGAAATAATTAGATTTCTGTCTAAATTATTGAAGCATGGTTACAATTGAGAATGTTGAAGGATTTACTGCAGGAAGCGAAATGTTAAGGGAATTTTACACGTCATAGGAACGTTAGCTGGGGTGTGCATTCTAACTGCTCATGCCACCTTATTTCGTCTTGCGATAATCCAAGTGAGTAATTAATTAAGAAAGAGTGCTTCCGGTGTGGATTAATCGGTATTCTTAGCCTAGTATCCCCGAGAAGAGAAGGCAGCTAGGTTCCACACCAAACCCCTCTGCATGTTAAACATCCTAATCAGATATCCTGTTACTAATTGTCATACGTTGTAAGGGGTGATAAACAGTTGCCTGATTGAGGAGGAAATGCTGCCGTTATGGCGAAATTTTCGATCGTGAATAACCGAAATCTGCGCAGAGGATGTAAGCCTAACTGAAGGAAAGATTATTTCAACGGGCTGTTAAATGTCATTGAGTTTGAAACTCATCTTATTGCTAGCCCGATGGGACTGTTTTTTGCTCTACTTTCTGTAATATATTACACAAGTTGTATGCACAGTTTTTCCACAGCCTAAGTGATGTCGTCTGCAGAAACCAGCTTACCGAAGGCACCCCGTACGTCGGGAATCTTTCTTCAGTCGAATTTTTAGGCACCGTTTCCGTGCTCGATTTTAAATTCACGCCCTCGCGCAAAATATTCAATTCCTGTTGGTATGCCATGCGCTGACTCTTTGTGTAGGTCCGATTTATTTGGATGGGCGAACTTGCAAGACGGCGGGGTACTAATGGGTTCGAATCTTCCTGCGCGTAATTGCCATTCCCAGAAGGCTGCACTTCACTTCCATGTTTAAAGCAGGCAGAGGTGTCCGGACGCTGATAGGTCAAATCTGTGGTTATCTGGAAAGCTGTAGGCATTAGCTCGGTCTTCTCTTGTTCGCTCTCACTGGTGGTAAGAGCTATATCAGGATCTGAACGATACCAGAGTGTCGTTTTCTGTGGCCGAAACGATTCAATAGGAAGGGGGCGTGCCTAGACCTGGCTAGTTTTGTTGACGTGTCAATATATTTTGCGGGCATATAATCCCTAGATAGCCAATAGGAGCAGTCTGCGGGAGATGTCCTCTGAGTTGTTGCCGTCAATTTTTTCTCCTTTCGTCCACTCCGCTTGGATTTTGAATGAGCCTCAACCTTGTTCAGCTGCGGTTCAGATTGCCACAAATCACGTCTGATTTTTCTCAACTTGTTGCCTTGTAGGTTGTCTACTTTTCGGAGCCATGGTTCCCTGCGCACTGCCTCTGGACCGGGATCGTGAACTGGCCTGGGCAGTGCAAACTGGAGAGGCACGATTTCGTAGAGAAGAGAGACTGGAGGAGCCTCTATAACAGGCTGGAGTACCAAGTGCCCTTCTGCTCTGCGGTGAACGATAGAGCTGTCGTGCCTCTCTCATCCGTTGACTCCTCTCAAAAGTGGATCCCTGCGACAAACGCCGAGCGCTGATTCGGTCCAGGTGGATAGAAGGGCGGACGATCAGTGAGGGACGCATGACGTTTAAGCGTCCGCTGCTCGTAACGTCCGGCAGAGTAATATGGGGATGCAGACGGACTCTCATCTCTTCTGGTAGCAGTGCAGCTTGCCAACCCAAAGTATGCTGTGGGTAGAATGATGAATTTGGGTGGAAAGTCTAGACTCAACCTGACCTCATCGGTTGCCCTCGGTGGCTCCAGTACCGATGCGGAAGGTAGGTAGGGCTCAATGATAGGGGAATGCCGAGCAGGCCAGTCACCTGCAAATTGTACACAAATGCTTTCGTCCGATAGGCTGTCTTCTTTGACATCTTGCATCACGGAGGCCTCGGACTTGCTGGAGGTACTTTGGCTGCTGCTGCTGCTGTAAATCGCCCATGGGGGAGTTAGGCTTGCATTCAGCAAGTCGGGAAAATGTCGCCTTTCATAGTTGCGCGGTGGCGCATCCAGCATGTATTCACGAGGTCTGGCTTTATCAGACCCCACTGAATGTGCTCTTCGTCCATCCTCCGATCGTTTTTTGCAAGATTGCGTAGTTTTGTCGTCTGCTGCCGTGGTCGCCATTATCAACTGTGAAAATCAGTTGAGCCTTTGAAATGTGCGTTGACTTTTCAGTACCTCTGTCACCCACAGAAGAATGCACTCACCCGTCTTGCAACGCTTAAACATTTTCCATACTTTGGGCGTTACCACGCAAAAGTCCAATTGCATAACACTTGGACAACGACCATTTGGAGCGGTGTTCTAGCGTGCATACCTATTGACCCATTTTCGCACATGTGCTCACGTCATTTAACGAGACGGTACGTTTTGACGCGCCCGGTGGCTGTGCTAGGCTTTGATCCAGCCCTGAATGACCGGATTTGCGCATTGCTTGACTGGTCTGGCGTTTCAACCACTTGTGGTCATGCTTCCACCTTCACGGAGTTGTCGAGATTTCGTGCATTTATCCTAAGCTATCAGTAGAAAATGAGATTAGGTGATTCATGCCGGGGCTCGTGGTGAACGTTTATGATGTGCGCTACCAACCAATTCACTCAAAACTGATTTTTGTATGTTTCGCTACTTACTGATTATTATATAATAAACTCCAAGCGGTATTTCAGGAGCTCAGAGGCAAAAAATTAAGCCACATAATTTTTTCTTCTACAGACCACTAAAAGCAAAGTTAGTTACATTGCGATCTACGTACTTTATTTATTTCCTTCATGCAGACTGCATGGCATTTCGATATTTATGGTGAGTCAAACAACTGAGCTTTTAGCGACACACGGCAGGCCCGAATTATGAAACGTTAGTCTAAATCCTGTCTGCTGGAGCAACTATATGACAAAGGCAAGGCTAGATTTTAGAAGAAGTCAGTCATGAGATGTATGGTTTTCGAACAAATTTCCGCTTAAAGTAAGTGCCTCAAATAAGACTGACTCGAAGCCGTGCTATCATCAGAAGAAGTGTCAAACCTAAAATTACACTAAAGGTCTTTTTTCACAAGGAGATAATTTTTGCTCAGACAAATCAGGTAAGGGAACAAACGGTGAAACATTTAGCCAAGAGAACTTAAAAGTAAGGAATTTCAAACTCACACTTTCTACTTATAAAACAGAAAATTTGCTCGGAAACATGCTTTAAGACAAATTTTATCGTAAGTTTTCTACACAAGTACGTACTTGATCTATTATCTAACTGGAGTTAGTGCTTACTACCAAAATGTCATCTTACAACGAACCTGAAGGTCACATAGTATTTTTTTTAAATAATTTGAAAATTTTACGTGTAAGTTACCAGGTGGTTAATATTTACCCTTTGCAAGCGTCCTAGAAGAATATTTATCCTATTCTTACAAGGCAACCTTTTGAATAACTGAAATTTGTTTATCTCGTTGAAATTTATCTTTGACAAATGCTGTCGAACTTAGTTTTTTTCACTGAAAATAAAGCGTCCGATTGATAAATATTAAAAATATGATATCTATAAGCGTGAATCAATGGTTTATATACGCTGTTATATGTAGGAATTGGAGGTCATATTATTTTCAATGACATTTGTGGAGCATATATTTCATAGAATGGGCTTACTTATGTGCTTATCTTTTATCAGTTGGTAATTTCATATTAAAATTCAGTCGTGTAAACTTTTTGAAGCAGTTGGCCGCTCTGATGGCCGTTAGGAAGTTACGGGACAAGTAAGTAGAGCTAGATGCCTGTCAACATACAATTATAATACCTACGGCTACATATTTTCGTACGCCACTTAAACGGGATGTATGCGAGAGACCAAAGTTGTAGGCAAACCTGTATACAACCAGCTGGTATCTAAGCGACAGTTCAACCGTCGATATAAGTAAAACTATGAGTCGCAGGGAGTAATTGAGAAGAAGTAGATGTGATCACTGGGTCAAGGTTCGCGTATACTTCTTTTTAGATCATTCGTCGTTTGTGACAACTTCAACCGTGTGTTCCACACCAGAGTGTGCACAGGAACGGTGAATAGCACGTAGACCAGTTTATAATAACGATAAATTAGCGCAGCGTCCAACTACCGCTCCCCTCTCAGGCTTCTGGGCCCGGGGACAAAACGGAGTCAAGAAGACGAGAGGTGGGATCCGGCGCTGGTGGCTAACCCGGTGTAAGTCTGTGTCTATCTAGGTGTGCCAACTCCCCCAGGAAACGCTTGCTATGACACCGTGTTGGTCTAGTGCAGTTTCCTTGAGCCCGTTATCGGGGCACGCTGTAAACATAATGCAAGGATGACGGCAGATTCAGTAGTGCTGGATAACCGATCTGATCATTTGAAAGGCAGTTGACTTCATAATAAGCACGAGTTACTAATTGGTTTCGTAGTCCTAGGGAACAGGAATTCTAGTTCTCGGAGAATGGTTATGCGTGCCTGTTTGCTGCTGCCAGAGGGAGAGGGGCTGAACAAAACACCCTTTATGTCATGCTTCTGCTGAAAACTACCTAGGTTACTGGACTTTCACTTTTACTTAGTATCATAGTGGAAAACGAAGGTATTTATTTTTGATCGCTTATCTTCCACAGTTTCGGTAGTATTAGTTACTACACGTGAAGAACCGTAAAACGCGTGAATCACTAATATTTTTTTGCCGGCTCCTTGATGATACAAAACGTTACCGTTACATGGAGCAGTTATTTATAGGCATCTTCGTTTCATTGCCATACGAATAGAAATAAATTCAGGGTGTCTATGAAGCAAAATTGTGACCTTTGATGCCAGGAGTAAGTTCAAAATGCAATTGGACTGCTTGCTTTTTCGACAAGTGACACCTATCACGGTAGAAAATGCCCATGTCCAGCTAGGAAAATTTCCAGAGTTCACTCGATATGTAGCGCAGCACTAAAATTTTAGTGTAAAATGTCTCCGTAAGCATTGCAAACGACTATTGTTTAAGTTGGTTGAATGTAAATACAATTAAACTCTTAAATGCACACCAATGCAGTCATCACGGATTTCGACTCGTAACTCTCAACTTCATGCAGACAGAAAAAAGTCAGCATAATGCACCATGAAGATCCAAGATATGAACTGTTGGTTGACTTCAGCGGTCCCCGACGGTGACATGGGTGTAAGGAAGGATGTCACGAGTATACTAGGATGAACAGGCTTTAAGTCGACATATGGTCCTTACTTTTCTACGGCACAGACACCTATTCTGTTGTTGACAATAGTAGACTCCACCCATTTTCTGCTCAATATCCTTTAGTGGATCGTTATTCTGAAATAGCAAAGTTTGCTCCTCAGTTGCACCTCATAGATTCAACCAGCATGTCCGGTAAGTTTGGATTGCAAAAGGGCGTCAACTTTCAACGAACCGATCACAGGACAAGATTACCAGCCCAGCGTCCAGTAAACCATATGCTAAACAGCACTTCACCAAAGCAATGAAGACGGGGGTTCATGGGAATATACTAAGTCCAAGCAAGAATGTCAAGCTGGAATTCAAGCTCTTCCCTTGTGTCACAAATGTGACCCTTGCCATGGACACTTCCATGTCCAGAACAACGAGAAGAAGAACTTGGACAGTGGTTGGTGAATGATGACTCGTCATTAACGAGACTGACCTGAGAATGCTGGAGCTAACCTTTCGATCAGTTACTAAAGAGTAACTTTTGCTCTCTGGCAGGCAACAGTAGGCAAACGGTTTGCGTAAATTACTTCTTCATCTAAACACTAGTAATAGTTGGCTCCAGAGAGGACGATATGGTAACACCCGTTTGAAATCGTTAATGATGAAACCTGGTTGCAAAGTATTTGCCGCACCATCGTTCTCTTTTAACAACCACTGCATTCCGAGTATGCGAGCTTTCTTGGAGGACTGTGGATAGATAGGTTTTCTCCAAAACTGGAGGGGTTGGCGAACTTTACTTACTCCGTATACTGAGCGACACGGTCGGGCTTCCGCCCCTTTCCCTTTGCTTGCCTGTTTTATTCCTCTGAACAGGACTACAACTATGGGGTTATATAGGCTAAGAAGCAGCATGAAATTCCCAGCTCGGTAGACAGATTACATTTGTGAAGTTAATAGTCAGTGCGAAAATTTAAAGCCAAGAATCCATAGGATGTTTCCCTCCTCGCCCAGTGAGATTCGTAAGTTAATCCGTGCTTTTATGCAACCATTTTACCACTACTTAGACCTTATTCCTTAGCTTTTCTTTTTCATGCTAAACTGATTCGATATTTAATATAAGAGATTGAATTTCGATATGAAACTAATCCATTTATCAAGCTCATTCTTCTTAATTCTTCAACTAGATTAAAAACTTAAATCCACAGACATTCTAGATGAAACAGTTTTTGGAAAGTGTAACATTGTTGTCCAGAATAGGGCATGCTTGGCACAATTTTCCCCGTGCAATCCGCACCAAAACGAGGGGAATCAATTAAAGGGACATCTTTGAGGCTTCTGTCTGTCATCGACAAGATTAAATCCCCAACGCCTACCGAGTATCCAGACGCTTAAGCCTTTTGAGGAATAAGTTTCAAAGTTACCGGCTATGAGTTATATTTATGCAAACAATTTTGCTTTTTATACTGGCATTGGTAGAAATGTATTTTACTGTATATGAGCCGCAATATAAAATTTGTAAGTCAGAAAAAAGGTTAGCATTTAAATATCAATGACTGAGCAAAGCTTTTTTTCTTAATAATTTCATCCAAACATGTTATGATACACCTAAATACACAGCAGTAAACAGGCTACATTCTACTCATCTTGAAAGCTGTATTACCTTCAAGCGTTGGGCGTCTGACAACTGCTGCTTTGAGAAAGGAAGGTTATGATTTCTTTTACTTCACCGGGGAGCTATTCCAAATCCATATCCTGAGAAGCCTGCGATTTGGATCAAAGTCGAATTTCGCCATCCAGTAATTTCAGTCAACCGCTTTGCCGCTTAACCTTCTGTCCTTTTGGCCTTGATTTGGAAACAAAGCCTCTGCAGTGTGATTGCAGGAAAAAACATGCTAGCCTTGCGCCCAGAATGTTCCCACTTGCAGTAACCCACATGACAGCATGCACGTTAAACGGTGCATTTACGTGAAACACTATTGTAGTAATTGTCACGAGAATCGCGCGCTTATAGTGAGAAATAATTGTGTATGGAGAGGCACCTACTGGTTCTTTTAGTAGGCCTTCGTTTTAACGCCGCGAATCAGCCCATTACTTATTCCTCACAGTAGCGCTGTCAGCTGTCTTGCAAAAGACTCACACAACCTTTGAGACTGAAAAGTCCCACAGCGGCCACGTACGGGATGTTCAAAGTGACTGGTTGCAATTTTGTCAGCTGTTTTCACGCGTTGATCCTGCCTATAGGACTCGCATATAATTACTCTTAACTACCTACTTTTAAAACTCACAAATTTTTTAAAGTGTGCATGAATCAAATGGCCGACTTTTAAAAAACAACATGTTGCATTACAGAACCCAAAGAATGTTGACATGTTAAAAATTAGGAAACCTATCAGCAGGAAGTGGAACGTTTAAGCTTACGTTAGAAAATAAGAGTGGCATATGAGTAGAAAAGATGAGTATTTCGATATGTTTTTATTCTACTATTGTCGACCGAACATATTGCTGTTATCAGACCGGTTACTGTGGCGTTTTAATTCCATAAATAAATTCACGTTAGGTAAATATTAAACCACGCCCTATGACGCAATACTTCTGTTTTTCACTTTTTAGCCTTGGAAAATAGAGGGAAATCGAAGCCAGGTGTTTCATTTTGATATCTTAAATAGTACCTTCGAGAAGAAAAAGCCTTTGGCCCATGAAGGTAATGTTGTCTATACCTAACTAGGTAATACATAACATTTAAAAGCTAAGATTTGTCTTATAGGACAGCAAGTTGAGGCAAGTAACTTAAATGGCATATCGCTTAAACAAAATACGCTGTTTTAAACATAATAAGCATACCGCCCCAGATCCTGCAACTGGCATTTTCGGCCCCTGTGTGCCTTAAATGGTGGGAAAATTAGTGTGTTCCTGGTTTGTGTTATTTTAAATCCAACTGATGCAGAGACGTTGGCTGCTGAACTGACCAGATGCACTTGTAAAGAGCGCAGCGAGTCTTCCTCCACCGCCAGCATCTGCCGCCCATTTCCAAATTGCTGTCCGCCAATAGGAATCACGATGGTTTCCGGGCGAGCCATGTGCTGTCTTCCCTCACGCTCTTCAGGGCCTATTTCATAGGCCACCAATCAACGAGTAAGGATTGTAAGCCCCACACATGCTACCTGCAGATCGAACCTTCACGACGCTCTTAAACGCACACAGAGGAATGCGCTCTGCACTTACACGCTGTGATGGCTGGTCTCTTCAGAAGCTCGTGTAAAATGCCAACTGCCTCAAACTGTCCCACTACCCAGCAGGTGCCAAGCTGTAAACCCATGCTGTCCACCAAGTAGAACTGAAGAAAAAGTGGCCACTGAAATTTAAATTCACGTTTTTCGACACGCCAGTGCAACGCAGGAACTTGTTCAACCAAGACGTTTAGAAGATAGCTCGGAAAGTTTGTTAGGTGCATAAAAGCTGTACACTACTGGCTTTAGCCTTCTAACCATTTCGGGCGAGTTATAGTAGTAAGCGTATTACATTATTTTAGAGCACACCGAGCCGGTTGCCTGCTCAAACGTCTGTCTCCAAGCCGTGCACGTGAATTCGTCTCTTTTGAAGCCCAAAATCTCTATTTTTTTTCTAGTGGAACAAGATCGGCTGTCCGCCCATCATTGCTACTTCAGAAGATTCTCTTGCACTCCAGTTTCACGGGTAAACATGACGCAGAAGATACTTCCGTTTTGAGTTTAACATCCATCTATTAGCAATTGTGCAACTTGTGCATTTGAATTCCGGGTCTCTGGGTGAATTGTCAAAATTATATAATGTATGTTGCATTGGCCAGTAGAATTCAGGATTATTTTCATCGCTACCCTTACCAAAAAGGCAAAGGTTCTGTCGAACTGAGGAGTTTATAGGCCAGACACCTGAACCTCCAGTAGTCAGCCGATGATTTTTGGTAATGGATGATAGCTTGAATTGATAAGGATTACCTATTTGACCACCTCAACAAGACACGGGAATAAAAACCACCCGCAGTGCATGTGATTTTCATTAAATATCAGAGAAAGTAATGTTAGGATTAAGGTTATGGTTAAGGTAAGTGGTTAAGTAAGTACGGTTTAAGTTAAGGACATTGTAAGTGTTAAATTTAAGAGTAAGGTTGGTGTTTTGTTTGGGGGTTAGACTTAAGACTAGGGTCACGGTTTTATAAGGGTTCGGAGCTGAAAATATTTACCTTTCCTGAAATTTTGCACGACTACCTCCATTACTTAGGTGGTACATTTTTATTCTCCTCTCCTGACTAAAGGACCGTATAAGTAATTCTTATCCTTGGTTTTAACAACATCAAGGAGAATCAAGAGTCGACTACTGCCTTGCGGAGGCCATGACATGTTCGAACCTGCGGACGGAATAAAAAACTACCTTCCCACTAAAAGAACATGCCCCGAGAGATGTATCATTTAGGTTCATCAGCTCGTCAGTGTAGCTTGACTACACATCCAAAGGGAATTTTCACAGCCTTAAAAAGATGCAGATGGCTCTGATTCCCCCTAACTGATCATTAAACCAAATGCTACTGTGTTATTTCGTACCTCCTTGAAATTTACAAGCAGATCCTTATTTGAATCAGTTCCAGAGGTTTAGGGCATAAGAGGATTTGCAGTACATAATATATTTGAACATTTTTACGGTCTGTCACATGTGCATCATACACTGAACAACTCGTCGTTTCAATCCATATCCTGAAACTTTCCGACCCTATGATCATAATTTCACTTGCCGGTTCCATTTCTCCAGGTCTTTGCTTACCGGTTATCTCCCTTTGTACCATGTCCATTTTTCGGCATGCCCTTTTTTCCATTGTCTTTCCCGACAATATTCATCTGTCTATTCACCTACTAGCCGTCATGCTGCTGCTGGCGGTGCTCTAGAGTGAGCCTCTAAACAGAGCGGGACGTGTGAGTTTCGGTTGCGATCGGTGAGCGTTCAGCAACAAATGCATGCCCTTTTTAATAAGATACTACTGATGCAGTTACCTAATATGAGCCTTCCTGCTACTTGTCGGCTCATGTACTTCATATTACGCATCTTATGTTTGTGAAGGAAAGCAGTTGAAGATTGCAGTAGGTTGGAGCACGTTAAATGCCCGAGTTTAAACCTTAGGGATTAAGAGTGCATAACTTAGCCTAGAATATATTGGGTGGATGGAAGGGAAAAGCATATTAGTATCCACCTTTTTCTCACGCGATATAAAATTAGTGATTTAGATACTGATTAATTGAGGACAACGCTCTCCTATGAGAAATATATTGGGAGGATTTGAAAACGAATTTATAATGGAGAACATAGGCATGTGTAGCCTCCGTGTGACAGGCGGTACTGAGACAAATTCGAAAGGAATATGCGTAAGACTTAGCCTTGCGGTTACTGGGTGAGTGTCGAGGCTAGGGTTAAGAGTAGGGCTCGGAGAAAGGTTCTAGTTAAGACAGGGCTCGAGATAATGATAGGGTTATTGTTAGGGCAAAAGAACAAGTACCCTGTGGAATCAAGCGCAGGGCCACCCGTCTTATTGAGGAACCTATTCATGTGTCCGACCGTTTATAAATATAATACATGGAGCCAAGTTTTATGGACCAAGTATTTTAACTTTTGGATGGCTGGTTTTTCAACGTGTATTCGAGCAGGTTCGTAGGAGATAATATGACATCTTCGATTAACAAATGAAGAAGGATTATTGCGTAAATGCTAGTGTGTTCTGACAAAGGTACTTCTCCATGGCGATCGTTTTACGTGGGTTCAAGAAGCTGTAACGAATAAGGCTAGCTGAGCAAAAGAAGGGAGGGACACAGCTGGAATCGAGATAATTGTTGATTTCTTTTCACTTCGCCCGGCGCTTATCTATTGGTTAGTTGCGTTCCCTTGCTTTGCTTTATACTACGACTGACAGCAGAATGATCAAGGTTCACCGTCTCTTCTCGTCTCCTGGGCTTACATTTACCCTCCATATAATTCGGAAGCCCCAACGAACGGTTGGTTCTAACAAATTCCTTGAAAGGACTGTTCTTTCCAGGTTTCATGATGCTTGAACTTCAAAAGTTTGACCTAGACTTCAGGTTTTTGGGGAGGGTGATAGATTTTTAATAGACCTCATTGATCTTGCTCGTCCACTGGATAATTTTGATTGGTTGCTATCGAGACCACTACTCATTTTGTCACCAATTTCCATTCACGTGCTGATCTGTAGAGGCCTACTGCTCCGCATTTTGCAATGCCCATCTGAAGTCCAGGTTCTTTTGATTTTGAGACTTCATGCAACTCTCCTCAATTTCGTAAATATCTGAAGTTTTAATCCTACTATTCGCTTTCTATTCCCGGAGGATTTCCTTTAAACCAGAATGAATAAAATTGGAGTGCAGTGGTGGGACCGATTTAGAAGTTCCCTAACAATCCTGTTAAACGTTTTTCATGTGTGTATATTAGCTTTCGAATTGGTAGTTAAAAGGGATCAGATCAAATTAGTGATTTAAGCTCTTCCAGCTAACTTTGATAAATCACGTGTTTTAGATCTCTACTGCTACTTTTGATATACTATCCCCCACTTCATTCATAAGGGCATCAGAATTTACAAACATATCACAAAAAGCAGAATTTCTTAGCAAATTCTCTGCATGTTCGAGCAGACCTTTGCTCGTTTCCAAGTTCCGAGGTATGTCTTACCGCTAATGGTTTTTAATCCCAGTGCAAATATAATCGTCAGGTGGATTAACTGAAGGAGATATGCTGAGGTAGCTTTATTTTCAGTCCTGAGTGGGAGGGAGGTGGTGGGCGTCACACGCTGATCCGCCATGAGATTGTGTGACGGCTAGTCAAGCACCGAAGATCACATAAGTTTGGTATAGCCAGAGTCGTCAGTTGATCGAGTGGATATCTCGAAAGCCAAGATTGTCACACGTGTCAGCCCGAACGGATATCATCTCGGCCCAAAATCTTAACCGTGGTAAAGGCATTGGCGTGGTCAACCTGAGTCACCTTCTGTGAGCTCCGATCTAGTCTCCGAGCGACAAGCTCTTTCTCATGCATCACCATTAGTCGTTGTTGGGCGTTTCATGAAAGGCGGAATAGTTCTCCTATTTGGATATTCAATACTTCGGTCTCATCACCTGACAATGAAGCCTCCAGTCGTGCATGTGAACTTTTGTATCCTCGAGTGGATCCTGCAGTCTGGAGCTGACCTGTGATATGCCTTTAAATCATGTGCTGCTTCACTAGGATGCGGGCTGTTTGGCTTCCCTTATCGTGTTTCTTTGCGGTCGTCAGCTTTTCACAAAGAAAGCCCGCAGGCACCAGCTGACTCCAAACTGTTCCATGAGCTCGTTCACTTCGGTTCTCTTGACAGCTGCCGATAGCGTGTGAGTACACGCCCATTTTTCGTTGCTGCTGTCAGAAGTGGGGTTGATCTTGAGAACTACATCCTCGTGACAAATCAATGCATCAGCCCCCATTATAAACTTGACGCACTTCCACTAACCGGATTTCCAATGGAAAAAAAGAGGTTGCAGACAATACACAATCCATTGACAACCAAATCGGTGAACAGAAAGGTTCAAATGGACAATGCAGTTTCAAAGAAGCTGGTTAGGGCCAATGCACATTGGCATTGCACCTGTATTTCTGCTCTGTCACCTAAGTTACGCTAAGAGTCTTTTGTATGAAGCCTTCGGGTGGACGAAACATGTGTGCCCAGCCATCCACAGGTGCCTCCAAACTCGGTGATGAGCTATCAAATCGCAGAGCTGACAGTTATTGGCCCTTATGTGTTGCACACAGCTATTTGTCCCTCCACAACACTCATGCGACCATCAGGCTTCCACGCAAAAGAAGAACCGCCTTTTCGTGTATTACGTCTTTCGCTGCTTACCAATATATGGTGTAAGTATTTTCGAGTTTGACTCACAGCCGCTAAAAATTCACGCAAATCCACTTCTGCGTTCTTCTTGTGGGGCGGAAATTTACTTGGCTGGTGATGACGGTCAAAGCAGAGACTCTTGGTGAAGCGCATGAACTGCATTGTATTCGGCCATTTTCTGTAGTTTTGGCGCCACTTCACCATTGGATTGGTGGCTGAGGCAGATAAAACATTCGTGTACGGTAAAACATGTGCCGAGAAAGACGTCACGCGGGCCAAAATTGGGATTGGTAAGTCTGAAAATTTTGGGTTTCGCAGGCCTGGAGGACAGTTTCGGCAATCAGCCTGGAAATCGGGGAATCCATTACTGTTCCTTGGTTCTGCCCATAGGTGATCCCATGGAGGTTGAATCAGCCCTTGTATGTAATTTAATGCAGGAAAATTAGTTGCAATTAATCGTCAGTTGTCAGGTGTTATACCTTCTACCTTCCCAGCTTGCCCAAGTCAAACGAATCTGAGCCCCCTCTTTAATCCCTACTGTTATACAAACATTCGAAATTGCACCGGCCAGTTAAGTTTTTGCCAGAAAAGCTATGTTTGCCTGATTTACTTTTAAATTTAGAAGGCGGAAGTATGTATTTTACCACACAATGGACAAGGTAACTCTGTTACTTCCTGTTAACTGCAGGTATAAAATTAAAAAGTTTAAGTGCGATGCAAACATATTTCTTTAAAGTATGTCAAAAAGCGAAGACACGAGACCCAGGAAGTAAGTGAGAAGAAGTAGAGACCGTCGCTGGGACAATAATTTTATTCGCTTGACGTTTCGGATTCCTGCCTGAGCCGACCATCGAAGACACCGACAAATAACGTTGTTTCGCATACAGGATGTTGCAATAGTTATAGGATGCAGTCACTATGCTACCACATACATATGAAAATCAATGGCTCCCCTTTATCAAGTTGCTTAAGTCATGGTGACCAGACTCCCAATATATCAAACCCAAACCCCAAACCCATATTCAGTACCGAGACAGTTTGGTCAAAGCAGTAAACTACTCTGGGAGTGCCTAATCAAACGCAGTTTCCAACGCCAATTCAGATGAGCCAGATAACCGAGCCATCATCACGCCCGCATCTAACACGGCTGATGTAATTTCACCAGGCCACTAATATGAAATATATGGATAACAATAATTCAGGACTGGCCATGAGGCTTTCGATTACTTACCCATTTTGATAATAGCTTAACGGTAAAGAGTACTTTTAGCTCCCCCCTATGCAGGAATAGTAGTGAAGTACTAAAAGTAGTAAAAGTCGCCCTGCGCATAATTACAGGAACTGTCAACATTCTCGTCTCTTAACCATAACACTAGCCCTAGGAATAATCTTAATCGTAGCCCTTATCTTAATCCTAACCCTAGAGCCAACACTATCACTCAGTTTAACCCTAACTTACAGCCCTTACAGCCAAATTTAGCCCTACGCTTAACCCTAGCCTCAACTATAAACCTAACCCTATTTTTTCCTGGAGTTTGGCGCAAAGGCACCAGTGGTGCGGTCGATTCTTGTTATCATGTCATTTTAAGGGGGAATACATAAGTCCTTCCTACGAAATAAACTAGCATAGGGAAATGGAATCCCCAACTCTAGATGATCATTTTAGATTTCTGAACCAGGTAGTTTAGTTGCTCACAGGAGGACTTCCAAGGTTGCAGAGAAATTGTCGTGCAAACTTCCGATTCCTAAGATAAATTGCAAACGGGTTATGACGCACACACGGCTCGCCTGTCATGGGGTATGTAGCTGCTATGCAGTCGCAACCTCCTACGCCACAGCACGCCTTCTATGCGCTGGTTCTCTTCCCCTCCCCTCCCCTCCCGCGTAACACTGATCTTCTACATCGTCACAAATAACTGTTTTGTGTACGAATTCAATATGTGGTCCTAGTCGGTACCTTGACAGAGGCGTCACGTGTATGATTTGCGCAATAGCTGCAGCTAAAAGCATTTCATGCCGTTCTTAGTAAATGCAAAATAGGTTGCCAAGTATAAAATATAGGAAAGCGGCTTCAGGATGAAAGTGAAAATATGATTTTCTGTTGAATTACGACCTGCATGAGAAGTAAAACAGTATTAAATAAAGTACTTGCTCGTCAAAAAAGCTCTTGACTCAACAGCTAGCTTCAGAAACATGACATCCTGTTGAATGTCAATAGCACAGCATGGAACAGAGAGCAATATAACAAAGAAGAAAGCGTCTACAAGTAACATGAATGCAGGGCCCAAACCCCAAGGTAAATCGTAAAGACCAGAATCACAAGAAAATAACTCGTGTCATAACAAAGTTCTCGGCATCGCCAAGAGTGTAACGTTGGGGCATTTACACGGCATTTTTTGTATATCCTTCATAAAGGTGTTTCAGAGGGATGGTAATACGTTTCCGACAGATATGCGCAAAGACGACTGATTTTCGGGGGGCATTCGAAGTTCAGTTTGAGTTTGGTGATGATGTGATTCCTCAAGACTGCATGTTGGGGCAGAAACTCCTCACATTGTCTATGGCAATTTATGAGCATAACACGGAGCACTGCCTCTCTGTGACTTTCTAAGGCAAGGTTGGGATTTTCAAGGTAAAAAAGTCATATTTTACCTCCTAGTCTTCCATTAAGACTTTTTATGTTCATATTTGAATCTCAAAATTTTCGTCTATGCTCATGAAATGCATTTCGACATTTATTCGGGCTAATGGATGCCACCCTAACTATGACAACGATTCACGAGCTTTGCAGGGACAATGGACTGAAAATTAAGGCAACGATGATTTCAGGTATCTTTTGACTGTAGTCTTTGGAATAATTGTGTCGCATTTTTTTACTAATCAAAGCTAGTGGCAGGATATTTTTGAAAGCTCTCTCTTCCGTACAACTAACACTCTGGAATCTAGAACGACCCTATGATTATCTATTTAGTAACTACAAGCGGAAATACTGTTTTGGATTTATCAAACTGCTTTCAGGAAAAGGATGCATATTCCATCCAATTATGCACGCGGGCGGAAATATCTGGCAGACGAAAACCTTTCTTCATTGGCAAATCGAGAAGACGTTGAAGTACCCTTCCTAGTCTCTGCAAGAAACCCAGTTGATTTAATTCTGCAAGTTAATCTAAAGATAACATAAAGTGTAATAAGTCCAACCAATCAAGGAAAGGTTGCTAGGAATGCTCCTCGAATATCCTCAACATATAATTGATTTTGGTGCACTAAGGTAACTGCCGACTACAAGCACATGTACATATTCACGGTAACGGTTTACATATGTAACTGTCACCCATAACTTGGTTTTCATCAATTACTACATATATGAGCGTTTCATGCAATTGCATTATAATTTTGGCCGCATTCTTTTCACTCAGCTGCTCTTTGCTGCCAATAAGATCAAGGCAAGAACATAAGGCTTCGTGCAAATGATCTGCTCGCGTAAAAGCCATAACCCGCATGTTCACCTTTGATCCGCCCGAAGTCCGTTAGCATCACGCCCTCCATCTTTCGAATAATCGCTATCGCTTCTGACAACACATGATCCGATGGATAAAATGACGTGTTAGCGAGCGAAATAACTAACAGAACTTTGTTTGAGGCCCACCCGAAATACTCCCGCTTAATGGTCAGCAGAAGAACGGCTTTTAACCAAAATCAAAATCGGTACACATCCACGTCAGCAGTAGTTGCTAATTGCTGATAACTACTTAAAATTCCTAATCATTTGAACTTAAGCATGCTGCTTTAGACATCTTCGCTTTCATTCATATTTGATATCCATAAGGAATGGTCGAAAGCGTAATAATTCAGGAACCTGATTGATAAACTGTTCGCCTGACAATAATAGGAAGAAGTAATTTGACTATACAGTGAAGTTAAATTACCTCAAATGATGTACTTCAGCAAATATGTCCTGCTGATGTGTGCGACTGCCTCTTTATATCAGCCTATCATCAAAAAATATTAAGTTTTGATTTCCCTCCCGTGACTGCCTGTTAACTTTGCAAACAACTGGACTAAGTTCGGATAGCGTGACGTTTTCTAAAACGCTAACAGAATTCGCCTGCATATTTTAGCGTAAATTTAAAAAAAACATTTCTAAGTTGCATAAAAAAACTGATAATGGCATCCATGTACTCTCATCCAGATAACCATTAGAGGTTAGCTCTTACCAATATTGTTCCACTAGCTGAGTTATATTTATACTTAAGAATGCAGCATCGAAGGAGCAACATAACGACAAACTCCCGTTTTTGTAGTAATACTTAAGCACGTTTATGTTGTAGGTCATATAAAGAGAAATTTCAGCTTGAGCCAAAAATTCCATTTGTTTGGGATTTCAAAATTTCACTAGTTTCAAAATATCTATCAGAGTAAAATTTACGGCAGACATCCCAGTGTACCATTCTCTTCTGTCGAATGAAAGGTCCCACTACTGTAACCCTCTGTCATTCGAAGTACTTTTTGCAAAATACGTGGATATTTCGTTTCTAATAGAAATTTGAGTGTTGAGAAAAATATTCTTTTTCTAGTTGTTGGATTTGCACAGTGAAGCAAAAAGGCACAGCATATTTAAAACTAGACAAATTATGTCAAGTTCTTACTAAAAGTGAACTGAAGCAAACCCCACTAGCTATAACTCGGAAGGACGTGAATGTTACAAGTAATCAGGAAAAATGTCACCTACGATCATCCTTTTTTGTGATTGATACCTTCCCAAGTTACAAATTAATACCAGGTCATCATAGAACGTATGCCACGTGATGTAAAATCTATCCGCTATGACCTTGAAAAACAAAATTCGATGTAGGATTTCTCATCGAATAACAGGTTCAGAGCTCTTAAGCTACAGCGGATGTGCCACTTCATGATATGAAATTCAAACATCATCTTTGAGTTTAAGAAAATTAACTTAGAAAAGTTATAATATTAATTAATGTGCAGCATAATTCCTGCATTTTTTATTCACGTCAGGATGTCGGCTTTTGAATGATCCTCTTCCTAACCACCCGCACAATTTGCATTCTGTTAAAAATGACCAGGTGCGTAAAAGGATTTTCTCCATTTTTTCCAGATGCTTATATGAGCAGCGTTAATAAATTGACAGATAGAATACTTTAAAGTAAACAGTTCAAGGTCTCACACAATCTCTTAATAAGAATCCTTTCTGAAACCAAAATACACTTCCTTTAGGGAATCATTAAAGGAACAATTGATTTGTAACCAAATAAATACAAGAAGGTATATCTTTACTTGTTTTCTATAAAATACATTTGAATTTATAAGGGCGTAGAAAATTGATGAAGAAAATTCATGCTGCTCAAATAGCGTTCATTTTGTGCAGGCGGTCGCAGAAACGCTGGTTCAGAAGTCGGCATCCTAATTTGACTAAAATATTTTTGAAATATGCTGCATGATAACGAATTTTACAACCGTAATTAGGTAAACTTTTCTTATCAAGCACATTTTTGGAGTTCGATTAACATTTCGCGAGATATCACATCCATTGTATATCTCAAAGTAACAAAGACGAAAATGCGGGAAACAGAGTTCAGGTGTTCAGAAATAATCTAAGATATTTTAGTTTTTTTGATAAATAATCCTCTGCTATGCCTGTTTCCTTCCTTTCGAAATGTACGCTATGATCTGATTGCAAAAATGCCTTTCGCGTATTTAGGTATCTTGCGAAAAAAATTGAAAGGACATAATTTTTCTGTGTCTGTACAGATATTTCTTAATTTTTTATGCCTGTTCATCTTCAGCAACGATAGGAGAGCAGTTCATGGTAACATTTTTGATACTTTGGCCAAGTCTGTCTAACTGGCAAGAACGCCAGTCTACAAACTAAAATATCTTCACAACTACAGATCTCTGAAAGCGGAAAACATGAGTTTGTCATTCAATTCTCTGAAATTCTTTCTCAAGTCCTCTAATTAAGGTAAATATAAGTAGATTGTTAGTAGTAGATTGAAAATCATACCGAAAAACTGCATCGAAACAAAGATAAACTAGTAGGAAAAATCGGTGAGCGACCAGAATGCGTACCTCCAGTTTCTTTGGATTTTGTTAGCTAAACTAGGCCATCAGCAATTGATAAGTGGAATGCGATTGTCCGACAATTCGACCTGTCGCAAGTGACCTTCACCCCCTGCCCCACGTATTTGGCACAGCATCAGTCGCTTACGCGTAAATTATTGTATAGTGGTACTGTCTGGTGCAGCATCTACCACATTAGTTATTGTTCCACATACCTTGCTGTGATGGTGAAGCGAAGTTAGGACGACAGAAGATGGGTGCGAGAGTAGTGACTGAAAAAGTCTTAACTGCCCATCCACAGGTGTCATCCATGATCTGGTCCTCCTAGCGGGTCTCAGGCTTTCGGTGGAGGAGGAGAAGCAACTAGTATCTTACATCAGTGAGTGTCCTAAACATCATTTGGACATGACTCCTCTTAGTTTGCAGCCTTCCAAGCCATGACATTTTTCGCTCCATGGTAGATTTGAACAAGTTTGATGTATCATCATGAGGAATGCGCTGATTTGCTGGGACTATGCATTGAGCACTACCGGCCTCTCTATCTCTTACTTCTCCCACACCAGTCGAATGGCCAAGCCTGTAAGCCAGCTGGTGATTGGAGCGAGTACAATGACTGATGCAGAGGGGAGGTCGACATTTATCCGTGATGCCACACCCTCCCTCTGTACGTAAGTAGTTTATGGGTTCGCGCAGACTCTGCATTGCCCGATTAACGCCTGCTGTTAACCAGTCTGATCCTCGTTTTATTTCAGTGTATGTCCAGCGCAGCAACATTTGGGGACCATACACCAAAAGGTGCACATATAAAACTTCTACAGATATATTCCCGTGATTTTCAGAGGTCTTACCCACAAAGCGAGGGAATATAGAACGATCTTTATTAGTTGTTTACCGTCATCAACCGGTTTTGTAACTATTCTGGACTGCATAAACGAGTTGAACCTTGAGCAGTCTCGTCATATATGCCTCCCAGGTTTACGTCATTTAAGTTGCAATCTAAAGTATTCAGTCTCATGTTGCTAGCCTCAGTTGCTAGATCTTGACTTCAGGTCAGAAATGAGCACCTCCGTTTCTCTTTAAGGCTGAAAGTCTACAGCTAAGGCTAGCGGTTGCATGGTGAACAGCATTTATCAACAAGCAACTTCATACTGACCAGGGCACTTAATTAATATGACTTACTTACACATGTACAGTAGCAATTATTACCAAACACGGCGCGAGAAGCCGTGCTGCAAACAGCAACAAACCTGGCAGCAGAAATCTAAAGGTTATTAGTTCTGCCTCATTTTAAGCTTTGCTCATGCACATTTCCCTTTATCCGGGCAGGCAATCATTAAGATCCTCCTTGAGGGTGGGCCGCAGAATGAACTTAAATATTTGATCAAAATCGGATAGAAAATATTGCCTCCAGAGTCTAAATGTGTAATTAGTTAGGATTTTTCAGATCGTATAAATGCAAAATATTCCTGTTTTATTTTACACGTAAGAATGGACTGCCATCATACTAAATTAAATTTTGTTCTATAAATATGTTTCTACTCTAATAAACCATAAACTGTTTGTTTTGCAACTCACTAGAAGGAATCCGTTTGAATAGACGCACACCGAATAATATTTTTAAATCTCAGGTCATTGCCTTAAGTTTTTCGGTGGTCACCTATTTAGATAGCTGTAGCTGAGTGTGCCCTAAATTTCACCCTAGAGAATATGTCGGGGCAGGAATTCGGCATCCAACCTTGCTGCATTCACGGAAATCTCTGATCTGTATTGAAAGGAATTGCAAAACGTTGGTGTAATTTAGGATTCTCTTAATGGCATAAGGTCAATTTACCCAATATCCAGAGAACTGGAGAGTCATACTACGGGAAAACTAAAATGAGTCCGTAATTGCTAAACTTGACGCAAAATTATGGTATGTTTTGAATGTGAATTTGGGAAAGTTAACAGTTCATTTAAAAATACTTTTGAGTAGCTTGGAAGGCCCACATGAGTCGTTTTAAAGAAAGTAGCAGGATACTCATTACAATATTCCATAAAAGGTATGGCAAATTTGTGCAAGTCGCTAGACGCTAGATTTCTATTGTACGCAAACAAACCTGTATTTCCAGTTGCCATGGCGGACGAAAATGATCAATGATCATTATTATTTTCCAGATAATTACCAAAAATTGAAAAATCACAAAATTCAATGTCAGATACTGTCCTTGAAAAAGTTAGTTAAGCTGTAACATCGATTCGTATCTAACCTTAGCTATGGCAATTAAGGGAATTTTAATAATTTATATTTTGCATGTGTTTACCTCAAATTGTGCATTAAATCGTTCATATCCATGGTTGCTACTGGTGTCCTTTTCGTATGCGGAAGTGTTTTACAAGAGGTCTCTGAAATTAATGGATTAAATAGCAGTATTAGCTGCGCTTTTGGATCTGATACGTACGGAGTTGCATATGCCAGTGTAGTCGTTTTGTAGCCTAGCGAGCGACAAACTGTCTTGTTAGACCTGTCTGTGATTTCGCGCCAGACTAGTCTCAGTGACGTCAACCTAACTGTGAGCCCGTCGGTAAACCACAGGAGTTGTCTAGGCCTTTTTCATTGAAATATTTTTCGAGTGCTCACGTGATGTCAGTCGTAGCGACTTGTTGGCAACGTGGCCTGGTTGCTTTTTTATTTAAATTTTTGTGAAGTCTCCTCCTTAAAACAGTTTTACACACTCCACTCTGAAATTTTTTATTACAAATGAATGTGGGTGGGGCTTAACTAGCTATTATATACGTGACATTTCACGTAGATTCATTCTAGCATTAAGGGTCCTGAACGTCATTCGACCTGCAGCTTAGTTCTAAAATTTATCTTAATTAATTAATTTATCTTAGGCTTCTGGAGGTAAAACGTATCGAGAAGTACGTAAGAGTCATGATAAGCAGGCAGGAAAAGGGTTTGATAGTTTGCGTCAACGAAAACCGAACTTATAAATATTGAAACTAGGGTACTGACTACGATCAAACTCTCTTGGGTCCAAAGAGAAAGGAAAGAAATAAAATACCCTGATCTGTCACTTCCGGAGGCTCGAGCATGGGGTCATGTGTCGGCAGTTGAAGCTAAGCTGGCCAGTTTAATTTTAAAATTCCTTGGATCCAATGTGGAGTTATGCACAAAAATCGTTCTCGGCTGAGATTTGAAAAGTAACTTAATCAGGTATTTTCAGATCAAACTGCAAATTTGTCTTCTTGGGTAGCACTTCCATAAAAATTCTTGTTATCCATCATTTTGACCCAAGTCGCAACTCCAAACCAAGGCAAAAATATCCGTTTCGTTTAGATGGTATTCTAAAGTGACCATGCGGATCGCTATTATTCACATTTTATGAAATATGATTCTTAGGAAAATAAAACTAAAAGCGCAAATAAAGTACTCATCTTGATAGTTCTTCGACACTTTTCGAAAATAGCAATTGCTAAAATTGCATAATAAAGTAGTTTTGTACAAATTATTGTGAAGGCATGTCTATTGATTGCGTCCCCTTGTGCTTTGGATTTCGGTCTATAGTCCCGCAGGTGGCTGTACCGTCACTCGTATGGTTGGCTGAGGACGGCTTTTAATCCGGAAATTGTCATTTCAGCCCCCTTCGCCTTTGTCGCTAGTGCCATTTTCATATTTCAGCTAAACTCTTGCTTGATTTTTTTAACTTTTATAATTCTAGCACAGTGTTTTTGAAGGGCCCTCAATAGGTTTCTTCACATACTGCTGTGGTAAAAATAACATTTTTCACCAATATTCCTATCAACTCTCGTGTGTCAAGAGGTTCCGCGCCATCTTTTAACTAAATAAAGAATGTTTAATTTAGCTAAATCACAAAGATAACCCAAAAGATAACACAGTTATACGAAATTTAGTTTATCCCGGAACAATCTTTCACGTCTCCTTATAAAATATCCGTTCAATCTATTTTCCACTTAAAGTCCACTGCTGCCTGTGACATTTTAATTGCAAATTTTATAGGTTATTTGTAGGCATGCAATTGTGGCAGTTACTGGTAGCACACGAGTTCTGTCCCAAATGCATGACCTTCACGTCGAATCAGCCCGCTCCCGCGTGATGGGCGCTGTGCAGAGCCTGCAGGTATCTTCCAGAGTGCATCAGCTTACAAATTGATGATTGGTGGACTAATCACGCCTATATGTTCTAGCCGATGGGTGGATCGCTATTGGAGGGAAGGTTCCGAGTAAACCGTTTTATTTCATAACGTTTTTCATAACCAAACAACTATCCTCTGAGATACCTGCCAGAAACCTCCGTTTTGCCTGATTAAATACTGTCGTGCGCTCCATAAGAGAGCTTAGGTGAGCATTTCTCAAAACCGAACAGGTCAAATCATCAATTGTGCGACAGCCGTGATTTAACAGAAGCACGAAAAAGAAGAGATGACAGTTCACATATCCTGCAGAATAAAACTGAGTACATTAGCAACGGGCATGTGAGTTCTTGTGGAGTGCAAGAGCAACAGTTACAGATAGCATGATATTTACTCTGGGTAGACAAAAGCATCTCAGCTACACAGGAAATTCAAAGCAGTTTGGAAGAAAACACATATATAGGCCGAAAAGGAGTACTTTAACTGAACACCACGTCATCAAAGGTGACTATCAATAATTTCGCAAGATGCCCAGATGTCGAGGGATAATTTTACTACCCCAATTAGGCCCTCAACTGAAAACTTTAGTGGTTGGGTCCTCTTTTGACGTCTAAGCAAGGTCATGCAGAAGACGTCGAAAACATTATTACTGTCATATTGTTTCCACTGACTTTTGAACTCATGGTTTTCGCTACTAGTGACTTTCACGAGTCTGTGGAAGATGCTGAGAGATAGAGTATATGTTCTGACCATATAGGTCCAAGCGTATATGTATTTGATGTGCTGGCTCATTAAAACTTAATGGAAATTCTTAAATGAGTTTTCGTTTCGAAAAGATTGCTCACGTATGGTTGTAATAATAATCACAGTGCAGCATAATCCCAAAAGTTTATGAACACTATGTTACGTCAGCGTAACAGTGAAGAGAAATGTGTACCTGTGCTGTCAGCGTGGTAAATAATTACGTAGGAATTTGACGTTTTTGTTAGGCAGTATGTATATCGCGTATATACATTATTGCTATAAAGGGGTTCAGGGTACCTGCCAGGGCTAGCAATCCACACAGATAGCATTTTGTCGCTCCATTTGTCTCGTACAGGTGGTGAATGCTCCTGTGGCCGCCTCCCTAACTGGTACCCAACTCTCACCCGTGGCTCGAAGTTGTTCTTCCTGGAAGTGCCAAGCTACATCCAAACAATTCGTTCTCGAACTCCCACCTCCCCTTTCTCGCGTCCTACGGTGGGGGCGACAGCAACCCTGTAGGCAGCCCAGGCGTACTCGGGTCGTTCTCCCACTAAAACAAAACCGTGACCCATAGAGGAGTTCGGCAGCCGTCTGGGATGTCCCAGAAGCCCTATTTAGGGACAGCACTGCTTGCCTCCTCGTGGAGGAAGGGGCTAGAAAAGGTGCCCTAAACAACTGCTGGTTATCACTTCTTCTGCAGCCGGCCACCGCTCACAGATCGCAAAATACGCAGTCGTAAAACTCAAACAAACAACAATACACTCGTCCCTATTCCCTGTGCCATACCCTCCGGGCTGCTCAGGTGAGTCCGCTCATAATAGCAGCCTGGAATGGCTGTTCCATTTTAGACAATCCAAGGAGCAACCCGCCGGAACGGAGGACGGCGCTAGTTGCTCGGGAACTGGCCCGCTACACGGTGGACATTGCTGCTCTCAGCGAGACCCGATTCTCTGCACAGGGTCAGCTGGAGGAGGTGGGTGCTAGCTACACCTTCTTCTGGAGCAGCCGGCCAAAGGCAGAGCGACGCGACGCTGTTGTCGCCATCCGGAACGACATCGTGGGACGCCCGCCTGTCTGCCGCAGGTATCGACGATCGCCCGATGAGCCTCCGCCTGCCTCATCGGGGAGACCAGTTCTCCACCATCATCAGCGCCTATGCTCCCCCTGCGACGAGCTTCCTGATGCGGTGAAGGACAAATTCTACGAGGACCTGCACGCCCTGCTGGCAACTGTGCCGAAGTTTGACAAGTTAATTGTCCTTGGTGACTTCAACGCCCGCATCGGGACGGACCACGCTGCCTGACAGCGAGTGCTGGGTCCCCACGATCTCGGTAGCTGTAACGATAACGGCCTCCTTCTTCTGTGCACGTGTGCGGAACAGCGTCTCCTGCTGACCAACACCTTCTTCCGCCTTCCGACGCGGGAGAAGGCCACGGATGTGTTCCTCGGTCGCGGCGCTGGCATCTGCTGACTACGTTCGTCCGGAGGTGAGATCGACAGACGCTGGTAACCGGCGATCCGCGATGCCGATGGTTGGACAGATCACCGCCTCGTCATCTCGCAGATGAGGTCTGACTGCAACCCCGACGAAGGCCCCAAGGTAAGAGGCCGTCATGTGTTAAATAATCTTTTATTAAATTTGCCTGCTCACTGTTTTGATTTCAGCAACCAAATAACCGAGAAACTGGAGGACCTGCATGCTCCAGATGCTAACGCTACCGTGGGGACACGATGGTGTCAACTGCGAAATGTCATCCAGTCCACTGCCCTCGATGTACTCGGACCCGCACACCGTCGACACCAGGACTGGTTTGACGACAATGACGCCGACATCAGCAACTTACTCGCGGAAAGAATGGACTACACAAAGCCTACATGCAGAACTGACGCCACCAAAGCAGCCTTTTTCAGATGCCGGCGCCTTGTACAACAACGGCTGCGGGAGATGCAGGATGCCTGGATGATCCGAAAGGCTGAGGAAATCCAGGGGTATGCGGACCGCAATGAAATGACGAACTTTTTCAAAGACATCAAGGCCATCTACGGCCAATGTATCAAGGGGACCGCACCGCTGCTCAGCTCTGATGGCACAACACTACTGGACAGAGAATGTACCCTTGAAGCGCTGGGCCGGGCACTTCAGAAGTGTCCTTAATTGCTCATCAGTCATCTCCGATGCTGCCATTGACCGGCTCCCTCAAGTGGACACCAACAATGACCTGGATCTACCGCCTTCCCTACCAGAAACCATCCGGGCCCTGCAGCAGATTTCTAGCGGTACAGCACAGGGATCTGACACAATCCCACCGGAAGTCTACAAGCACGGTAGGCCACGGCTAATGGCAGAACTCCCAACGCTCTTCCAGGAGATGTGGCGCCAAGGACAAGTTCCTCACGACGCGACCATCCTCCATCTCTACAAAAAGGAAGGGAACAGGCAACTCTGTGATAAACATAGAGGCATCTCGTTGTTCAACATCGCGGGGAAGATCTTCGCCCGTATCCTTCTCAATCGTCTGAACGGTCACCTAGAGCAGGGCCTGCTCCCAGAAAGCCAATGTGGCTTCCGCCGACACCGCGGGACAACCAATATGATCTTTGCCACCCGCCAGCTACAAGAGAAGAGCCAGGAGATGCGAATTTACCTATAAACTACCTTCGTGGATCTGACGAATGCCTTTGACACGGTGAATCGCGACGAACTGTGGAAAGTCATGCAGAAATTCTCCTGTGCTGAGCGGTTCACGCACATGGTGCGTCAGCTTCATAACGGGATGACGGCGCGCGTCACTGACAACTGGATGGTATCGGAAGCACTCACCGTGACCAACGGATTGAACCAGGGCTGCGTACTGACCCCCACCTTCTTCAGGCTCATGTACTCTGCTATGCTGATGGACGCCTACCGTGATGAGCAGCCTGGGATCCGCATCGCCTACAGAACTGACGGGCACCTTCTCAAACGTCGCCGTATGCAGGCGTCAACGCATGTGTCTACGACTACAGTCTATGACTTGCTCTTCGTGGAGGAGGACATGCAAAGGAGTATCGACCTCTTCGTCGTAGGCTGCGCCAATTTTGAATATACAAGCAGTACATTCAAAGCGGTTGTCATGCACTAGCCTCCACCCAGCGCGGAATACAATGCTCCTCGAATCAATGTCAACGGTGCTCAACTCAAAAATGTGAAAACCTTCGTTTATCGAGGAAGCACGCTGTCACGCAACACGAGAATCGATGGCGAGTTTGCCCAACGGATCTCCAAAGCCAATCAGGCCTTCGGCCGGTTACAGGCCTCCGTGTGAAATCGCCACGGTATTCACCTGAACACCAAACTGTTGATGTACAACGCCATCGTCTCGACGACACTCCTTTACGGAGTGGAGAGCTGGACCGTCTACTCGAACCAAGACAGGAAACAGAATCACTTACATTCAGCTGCCTCCGCAGAATACTAAAGCTGAGATGGCAAACAGGATCCCGGACACGGAAGTCCTGGAGCGGACCGGAATCCTCAGCATCCATGCCATGCTGAGGCAAGTGCAACTGCGATGGAGCGGCCACCCTGGTAAGAATGGACGACGAGCGACTACCCAAACGACTTTTCTACGGAGATGTCGCTACGGGTTCTCGCCGGCAGGGAGGTCAAAAAGGACGCTACAAGGACACTTTGAAGAAATCACTGAAACAAATGCAAATCAACTCGGCGACCTGGGAGGACCTCGCCCAGGATAGACCGGCATGGAGAAGATCAGTTAAGACCGGTTCAGCAATCTATGAGGCCAACCGGATCGCCGCCGCCAAGGCCAAAAGAGCGGCACGAAAGTCACCAGCGCTCCGGACCAACACCGCCAATGCCCGGGCCCTGCCAACATGCCCGCGCTGTCAACGCATCTTTCGCGCGCGAAGCGGCCTGGTTGGACATTTTCGGACGCAATGCACCAACAATCCGACAATTCCAATTTCTACGTCAAATTCTGCCAACCCTCCTTCTGACTCCCCCACCCTCACTCCTGGCATTGATTCCATTACTCCCACCATCATAGAGACCACATCCATCTACTCATCGCCTGTTACCCCCACCACTGCCTTCGCCTTAATTACCACCACCACCATTAGCGATGGGGACTCTCTCCTAAACTGTCCTCAATGCGACCGCACATTCACCCCACGCATCGGCCTGATTGGTCGCTTGCAAATCCATCGTACAGAGACTGGTGAACTAGTGCATGAAGCACCAACTTACAGCAGAGATCGCCGCCTCCACTGCCCTCACTATCCCTCGCGCATTCACTCATAGCATGGGCCTATTCGGTCAAATGCGCATCCATGACAGCAAAATTCACCGCAATGCCGACAACACCAATACACCATGCAAGCCCTCCGCTCCTGCCATTCTTACCTCCACTGCCACCCCAATACCATGAATGACCTCGCGACAGCCTCTACTGATTTCTCCTGCCCACATTGCACCCACAACTTCAACTCACGCATTGGCCTGGTCGGTCACCTGCGAATACATCGCACGGAGGCTGGTTAGCCAGTGACTGGGGCTCCGACATACCATCGCCGTGCCCGCCTCCACTGCCTTCACTGCTCCCACACATTTACACACCACATGGGCCTATTAGGACACATACGCCTCCACGACAACCTGCGGTAAACCACCGGAGGCTGAGCTACATCAGCGCACTCCATCTACACTAATACATGGACAACACCCTCAAAATCATCATAATGTACCTGATAAAATCCCGGTTTTCTAGAAACCATTGCTGGGAAGGTTGCCAATCTGACGCTTACACCAGACCACGCTGTCGGCACAGTGTATGTGTTTTGTGTGTCGAGTGGCTGACCAGTGGACTGGGGGTCAGATGGCGATGGCTCCTCCATATCCCCTGAGTAAGTAAATCCTAGTGTGTGCGTTATGGGGGCCAGGTCGTGCTGTGGGGCGCGAAGACGGGTACGCCGCCCAATCAGTCAATGCGCCCACTACCGCATCAGACAACTGACCGGCTCGGATGGTGGTCCGATCGTGGGGGTGGGGGAGAGAGTGAGGTTGACAGGTCAGCGCATTTTCCTCACTATAAACAATCTGACGCGCTTGAAACAATCACAGTGCTGTAAAGCCGTCCAAATCGGCGGTCAAACTATCGTGTGTGTGTATATCGCCTGTAGTTTGGAAGCTGGAATGCAAGTGCAGCGGCAAGTCAATTTGAAATTTATTATGCAAACGAAAAGTTTTTACAATGTTTTCTTTCAGTAAAAATTGTAATAGACATAATTTGCTATGACCTGAGTACAAGTGGGTATACTTTCGTGCATGTCTCCAATAAAATATACTTGAATTTAGAAGGGCATTTAAATTTAATGATAAAAATCCATACCACTTAGGTGATCAATTTTTACAGTGTAGGATTCCTAGGGGGCCAAAACGAAGCTGCTTGAAGAGCCGGCATCTTGATGTGACTGAAATACTTTAGCCTTATGCGGGAAGATGATTAATATTACAATACCACGTAAGTAATCTCTTCCGAACGAAAACACATTTCAGAATTTTGGTTGACACTTCGTGAGATAGTAAATCTACTATGCACTTATCAAAACTAACAAACAAAAAGCTTTGATTTGACGAACCCAGCACTCTGCAGTGCTTGGTACACCAATGCCTTCTAACGGTCCTTCTAATATCGATAACCTGGCTTTGAACTATTGAAAATGAACCGGAAAAAGAGCACTAATTAACCACAGTTATTCCTTAGAGATAATGCGTCGAAATTCTAATTTCCAGTATTGCAAACCAAATTAAAATCATGGTGACTGCCACAAAAATATTTTGTTGGAAAAATGCACAGGTGCCAACATATAATTTCACTGTGACCTATAACGGACTATTTCTAATGTTATTTAATCAGCATGATCAACATTTTTTCCTCACAGTGTACGCAAGCATATTAAAACAGTCAAAATAATCTACAACGTAAAACGCTTATAATACTGCAAACATCGTAGAAAGGTGGGACCCAGAAGAGAGGGTGAGATAGATACAGTGACAGTCTTCCTCACTACAAACAACCGCAAACACAAGTTACTGCTTGACCCACCTTGAGGACAGTGGTGGATGCCGCCACCGTCACCTGCAAAGCTGGAATTATCCGCACACGTGTGCTCTAACCGGAAATTCAATCGCAAAGCAGAAAGGCCCTACTACCTCCTGAAATCTGGAAAAGAAGATAAAGGCTATTAGCCTGTGACACATAAAGTGAATTTTCCACTTACTTCGTGTTCCAATGCGTGCAGAAACGTTCGTATAACTTCTAGGTTTACCGTAACCAATCTTTGCTCAACCCATCACTTTATAATTCACCAATTATGCTAACAGTCTAAATATTTGAAAATTCTCAGATTCGGCCTTTTATGAAAATGGTATTTGCTTTATCCCCACCGGTGAAATTGAACACCCAAATTGTACGACATTCTCCAAAATAATAATTTTGTCTTTTTTGCAAGTCTCTTCTTATTTTACTTGCGCATTTGCTACGAAATCTGATGACTGCATCCGAATTCGGCATCGAGTGGTATACTCACAAACCTCAAAAGTTGACCCAGGGTGTAATTATATCGGCCTGGTGAACATATGCAGGAAAACAAATATCGTCGGCATCTCACGTCAGTCAGCTAATTACCGCAAAACTAGATCAAATGCTTGAAAATACCTCGTCGGAAGTGTACCAATATTAAAATATCATTCACTTTAATAAGTATAACTTTACAATAAAGTTAGTATAAGACTAAAGTAGAAATGACGGGCCTGATAACGTAGCTCCTCGATAACGTGCACCTCTTCTTTGTTATCGGATCGTTGACCACTTAAAGGAATCCAAATTATTGCAGATCCTATCCAACGTTGTACCCTAACCACGGAGCATTTTGAAATAACATTTCATTGGTAAAGAAAACAATTAATTTTTGCCTTCATAATACTTAAAAGCGGATAATTTATTCGAAATCAGAGTTTGTCTCAGCTACAAGATAAATGGCAGACAAGGAAGGTTACAAGATCTGCCGAAAAGTGAAATAACTGGTGTTTGCATCACTGAAATGTAGGATCTAGACCAAAAGACGTCATTTTTACAAATTTAAAGTGTCCTGAGCTGGCAGTTACACTAATAAGCTCCACATAATCACGTTAGCGGACAGCAAAAAGGTGAGGTATCGCTCTTTAAGTTCACTACCATAAGAATTTTGCAAAGTTTCAGCAGTCTGGATACATTTCACGACATGCCACGAAAGACAAACATGCTTGTCATGTCTATTTACACTAATGTACTGCAGGCAAGCACATGCTGTCTACAGATGTCAGGTGCGTAAGTATGTTGCTTCACTAGTGCACACCATTAGGGGTGTGGCGCACTTTCATTTCGGGAATTCTATTCATGCTAAGTTGCATTTCTTATGCACCCTTCGATCGAGTATGGTTAGCGTTTAGAGCACACACTTCGGTCAGCACCGATGAATATGCGCATACTGCGTGCCGAAACATCGGTAAACTCCAGAAAAGAATTCGAATAAGCGCCCCAAGTAACAGGAATCGTGGTACAGTCCTAATTCATGAAAGACAGGTTATATTCGAAGAGACAGACTCCAAAATTGTGAACTAGCATAGGGCACACCAGCTAGTAATGAAACCTGACTGCAGCTACAGCAGTGAAGTTTTACAGCCGAAGGCCTCAGTGACCCGTGACATGTGTCTGTCAAGCTGCATCGAGTTCGTATGAGAGCTGAGCTGTTTTGGTATAGGCACTTGGCCCGCGTGTGACGGAAATTAATGACGCCATAGCCATTGAGTTCAATCTTGGCACCAGTCGACCGAAAGACTCACACAAATCGCGGGTGCATAGGAGAAGGAAAGCCGAGTTAAGACAATGCTGAGGCTCCCTTCCTTATAACAATTTAGCTCTTCATTCGCTTTACTTTATCTGGAGCGCCTGAAACTCTGATAACGTGCAAACGGTCCTAGGTTTGGAAGCTGAAAAACCAGGGCCTTACTCATCTTATGCTATTCTCAAAGTCAGTCGGCTACCGTTACCTCTCTATGTGAATCTTATGGCATTTCACACTTCTGGAAATGCAATGTCTCCGTTGTCCTAATTAAAAAATGTTAATGTGCAGTTAAGGCCATATCGTGTATGACTCGCAAGACAACCTGGTCAGGTTGGTCAGCCATTACTGTCATACGCAGCGGTAAAGAACCGCTCACTGACCGCGTTACGGGATACACTCGTGCCTTTGTGCCTTGGAGCTCAATGGAAAGCCTCGCCAGCATCTTTCCAGTGGCTTGAATCACAAGCAGCAGGATACCACCGATAAGGGGAGCCTGAAATGGCTTTTTCGTGCTTCTTAGCCGTCATCAGCCAACCCTGCCCAAACTTAGGTTTTGCAGGACCAGAGAATGGAGCCCGTACCCTCTTGGTTATCAGGCGATGTTGTTTGCTACAGTCTACCTATCAATGAATTAATATCGAGATTCACGGATTCATTTCCTATCTTCTGAGATCGAAAATTGAGTGGATTTCACCCAGGTATAACATATGCATGGCGAAATAAGAGGGTTGATATGTTCAGATATATTTGTCTAAATTTTGCCTTTTAAAAACGCCTACTGCTAGTATCGTAATTAGAAGAAAGAAATGCATAAGCTCACTTTTCACACATTCGGAAACATTTAAGAGAGTTGCGTTAAAGAAAATACGCTTACCATGCCTTTCTTTACCTGCGAACACTAAATGATCCCAGACGGAACAAGCATAGGCTTCCTGTACGAACATTCGGCTGAAAAGAATGGTCAGCCAACAATCCAAGCTCTTCACATTTGACAGGGCCGACTACGAGCAAATCACGGATACACGTTTCGGATTTATTCTCAGCCCCGTACTCATAACCAGTGACCGATGAACGTAGACGATACGCCAGGGGCAAAGAAGTTAGAGGATGCAGTAAGTGGGCAACCTACCTATAAAATTAGCAGCGCACGCATACAACGTATATGTTCTTATTTTATCTAGTTATGCTTTGTTCGAGTCTTTACTTATGGCGACACCATCTGTAGTGTTGGTAATAGGCATTAAAATTCATCTTGCATTTACCGTACAACTATTGATGCTGGAAGCAACGTCAACCCGCACGTTCTCTGCATCACTATTTACTTAGTACATGCAATTACTGAACGCTGAATGGAGAAGAGGGAGGTTGGTGAGCTTTTTTATGGATTACGAGCTGTAAGATCATCATGAGAGCAGCTCACAACTTATACACTTCTCAAATTTTGTTAAACTTTTCCAGTGCAACTTGACTTGGAGTGTTGAACCTTTGAGTGGTTGGTAGCTTCGGAGTGAATACCAAACGTCAGGTGAAAGAAATACTTGTTCCTGTTATCGAGCCTTATTATTCTTTGAAAATAAAGTTTCGGGATCAAAACAGAAGACAAAATGATGAGTTCGCCGTCTTGAAGCAAAATTTTACTCCACTTTTAATTCGGGTTTGGAAAACGTGAACATTAAATGTCCTTAGCAGAGAATTGTTAGCCATTTTTTGCTTCCGCATAGCGTAAAATTTTCAGTTAGTTGCATAAATGGTTATGCAAATATGAAAGTTTGTGTCTGGTGGACTTTATACAAGTTAACGTCTTGATTTCTGATGAAAGTGAAATTGAATTTTACCAGAAATTAGTTCCACAACTAAAACTAGTAATAATTTAGAAGTAGGTTGCCCGAAATGCGTTTTGGTTGGACTATTTATAGGTGGGTGTGGCCCCAAAATCACTAGAATTTGTGGGGAAATGTGCAAAACCGTGGTAATAACCGAAATCTGTATTCATTCAAATGCATAAAGGAAATACATTTGGCTGTCAATTTCTCACCAATCTCACAACTATTACGCCGTTGGATGCCTGACATGAAATTCGCACTTGTTTGATAAAATGAACTCACTAAAATGATTTCTGTTAATGCCTATCACTATTTCTGTCATTCCTCTAGCAGGAAGTAGATAATTATTTCTTTCTTTTCCAGAATAACACATGTTCCCCTGAAGTGAGCATAAATCAAAAGAAACCAGCTGTCTTCATTCCAGGGAAACTTGATCTGAAGACTTGTCTGAAATTTTTTTCCTGCTCATCGGAAAATCTCAATATTAGTCACCAGTTGTGGTTCCCGTTAGCTCTACTTTTTGCTCGATTTTTTTTAAGTAGTGTCCAGA
Organism: Schistocephalus solidus; assembly: GCA_017591395.1. Classification (NCBI taxonomy): domain Eukaryota; kingdom Metazoa; phylum Platyhelminthes; class Cestoda; order Diphyllobothriidea; family Diphyllobothriidae; genus Schistocephalus; species Schistocephalus solidus. Next base: position 48,273 of record WEDG01013798.1, read on the forward strand.
TGGAAACAACTACGCTCGGAAAAACCGTTTATGAAGATTATTCATTGATAAGTTTGGAAGTAATGAGAAAATTAATCAGTAGAGGGATTTGCCTACCTTTCAACAGTTTCAAGGTTTGAGCAGCAGTCAACGTGTAAAAAGAATGACGCTCAAAAGAGGCCAATATCTTCGGGATATAAATCTTTGAAGGCATATGGCTAACCCTTAACGACCGTTCGTCAGCTCTCCGCCTACACAATGTCACAGTGAAGTACTCCCCCTACACACGAAATTGTACCGGCTTGGGACAGTAATTCACTGACGTGGGAAATACGCAAAGGTACTGCAGAGGATATTCCACGGATAAGGACACAGGCGAGTAGACCTCTGGAGTCTAACATTTTCTTAGCCGGAGAAAATTATATTTTTTCCGTTGGGTAATATCAATGCCAACGTTTTTGGAATACTACAAAGCAAAATCCAGAAAGTAAGAACGGCTGATCTCGATTGTGCTGTGTGGAGAAAGATGGAAGAGTTCACTGGCGTAAAACACCCGCAATCACTTAACCTCTGTGCGAGAGAATTGGGTCACAAAAGCAGTTATTTTATCTTAAAAAGTGGAAATACGGAAGTGTTTTTGTGATGTATAGCTAAATAACTGAATTAGTACCAGTTTTTCGAAGAGAACGTTACAAATACTTCAGGCTCAAGATACTTTTAAGTAAACCGTATAAGGACGACTTCATCTGCCGGATCGATTCTGTTCGTAGGGTTTTGCAATCTTTGGAAGGTGCCTATGAACCCGACGTGACATCTCTATCATTCCAAAATGACATGCATCTGGAATTCATCCAGTCAGTCCTCCGGTGCGGTTATGAATGCTGCGTTGGACGAGTGGAAGATGGTCAGCTATGACTGGATGCGCTTGACCATCATTACCTGACGTCCAATCTTCGTGTGAAATACACTGATTCCCTCTCAAATGAGGCAGTCCACAGTCGGTGCGACACCACAGTGATTATAAATCGGGTCATCAAATCAAGATAACCAGAGGTGGTTGGGCATTTATTCGTCTTCAGATTAAGAATTTCATTGTTCGAGTCATTTTATGTTCTCTGCTGCTCACCTGGTTCAACACAGTTTGCCAAGACATGGAGGTTGCCCTGAGCTCGATATTTAATCTCTGTAGCTTGAGAAGAGAGTGATTCGAGTCTACTGGGTCCATTGTTGCATATCCTCACGCATGGAAATGTAAACTCTGCAGAGTGATTGCAGTGGGCTTGAGCAGTCAGAAAGTTGTATTCAAACAGCAAATTAATGCCCATTTTCAACTGTGCAACCAATTACAAAAATGTTAGTATCCAAATAATAAGAAAGTTTCGATAGTGAAGTAAGTGTTGGATACTTATGTAACTTACCGATCACATGTACAGTATACATCGATTTAAAAAACTCAGGTTTTTGCATTGTATTACTATTTATGTTTTTACGCACCCACATAGCATATCAACTTCGTTTGCTACAGCAATGGAAGAGAAACAACAATGAAAGAGAAGAATGGACGAGAAGAAAAAAAACAACTGGCTTAACGCCCTTGATGTCCTTGTTTGCCGCCAAAAAGTGTGGTTACCTAAAACTCAAAGTCTTCTGGAAAGAACCAACTGCGATGCAAGGACTACATTTCAACAGCAACCACACAACGATTGGGCCGCCCCTGTCTTAGCGACCACCAAATCCGCAACAAACGCAATTGGGTAAATGCTTCATACCGGCGTTTTGATACACTATGCACTGAAACGGGAGACAATGTTTTCGAGTTACATTCCCCTCAACGGGTGCTCCGAGTGACTGACTATCCGAACCCCTGTGAACCACTGCCTGAACTAAAGAGCGAAGAGACAAACAGCACTGGTCCCAAATTTTGGCGTGTGCTCCCGTAAGTAAAGAATATTTCGCAATGTGTCAGCCGTCTTCTCACACCGCCTGAAGTAGGGGGCTTAAACCAGATCAGAGGCAACCATCGGGCCCGAAATAATTAGGCGGAAAGTGTCACTGGCACAGCAGGAAGCGCTTGGAACTGTTTAGCCAGATGAACCCAGCATATTTGCTTGCATCTCCTGTCCATCCTCGTTCCATTGACGAAACAGAGACCTAGCTCAGTGTTGAACACCTTCTCCTTCCCCTATCTAAGCCCCTGACAGAACTAAACTGTAACACCCAACCTCGAATGCCATCAACCCCCTCCCATTGACTGTTCCAACGTTGCCACTCTACCCACTCTGTAGGTCTGAGGAGGAATGACGGGTCACGAATTACTCGGTGGGTGCTAATCCCACCTTGAGGCTCGACCATCACGTGAGAAGTGCCAGCCTCAAGAGCCGCGAGCCGCTGTAGGCATGGTTATTGGCCCACAGCTTATTGACGAACACAGTGACCTCCCTTGTGCATTCAGTGCTGATACTTTGAATGGACAGAGGACTTAGCCACAAAGAGATGCCGCGAGCGATCCTCGCTTCCAGTGATACGAATGGCAAGCCATATTGCTGAGTTATAGAGAAGAAGTAGACGCGATCACGGGGATAAGAACTTTATTTGCCTTATGTGTCGGATTCCGACTCGAACCCATCTTCAGAGGTAGTATAAGATAGGGGTAAATCGTATACAGGTCGTTGAAGTCCTCATAGGTATGCAGTTGCTATAATACTGCATACCTATGCCAATTAACGGCTCCCCGTCACCGAGGCTGACTGTCCGCTAGTGCACTAATTGTTTGATGGCCGATATGCGGGTCGTAAGCCGTTGAAATTTCATCACCAGTGAAATTTCGTCATTTAATGATGGCTCGGTCACCTGGCTCACCGGCATTGGAAAATGCATTCGCCTGAGCGCTCCCCGAGTGGTTGATTGCATTGGTCAAACGGTGTCTCAACACCAAATATAGGTTGGGGAGGTCATTTCGCTTGTTACTAGACTAGCGGCCTGTAAGCCATGATCGAACCAACTCATTATCATGTCAACGAAAGGGCCGAAATTGGGGCAATTAACGGATGGTACGCGTGTGATCAAGCCATATTCGCACCAACTACGAATATTAGCTATGAATAGGGAGCTTAGGCAATTTTTTTCTGAGAATGCTTGAATAATGTTTTAAAGGCGTTTTATGCAAAAATTCTAATTGATTGCGGATTTGAACAACCCCTTACTATCCATAAAACTATTTCTAAATTCTGCTGTATATGTGGCCGTTCACGCAGTGCACTAGTGTCTACATTGCCATTAGTTGCCTCAGCGCTAAATTTGTTTTGATAGTACCCTCAGGGCACTTAAAATAAATGTCCGTTTATTTATGCTAGGTATGCAGTAGCGTAGTGACTGGAAATTTAAAAAAGATGGCATCCAACTTGTCTACCACGGAAAATGTGTTGGCGAGGTGGTCGTATTTTGCCTACGTCTGCAGTAGGAGGTCACTCCTGCTGCAGTTGCTAATCCCGCGACAACGTAAGACTTCGTTTCAGGAAGCGTAGTCAGTGCCAGTTTAAGCATTGAAGACATCCATGGAAACCAAATTATCCTCCTTCCGCACAGCTGTGAGGAGAGCGTGAAGTCTTCTGTATAAGTTGCATCTCACATCACTGGGGATACATGGGGTTCCACCGAATGGTAGTCTCATAGACCTGGAGCGATCGCCGATCACCTGTTGTGGGCAGAACAGCAGTCTCCCAATGCCCTTCATGTCTCCACATCTTCAACCTCTTTCTTTGGAAGTCCACTCCGGAAGAGTGTGTAGCCGACGCCCATCTCCTCCCAGTACGGCGAGGTGGGTCTCGCCGAGGGCCCTCATGCTACTTTCCAGTAAGCCACTTTTGGTGGGGCCAGAGACGTCCTCTGTTGGTTGTTGTGTTAACATTCCAGGCTGCAGGAGTCAGCAGTGGTTATCAGAATCAACACAACTTCCTATTAAAAGAAGTGACGTTTCGAAAATAGCTTAATGTTTTTGACCAACCAGCCAAAATGTAAACTCCATTTCGAGTGCGAGATAATGTACGCCAGCCGAATATGTATAACTAAAAATTGACGATTATTGCCACGCATGCTCAGATAGCCTGATACATTTTTTGGTAAACTACACTTCTGTAAATAGCAAACTGTGTGTCAGTCATCTCAATAATTTATGTCAAAGGCTAACCAACGGAACTTTGTGCTCGCACTAAGCGTTTATACAGGCCCTAAGGCTCCAGTGGTCAAAGAGTAATTCAACGTATGTTTTCACACCTCCTGCCACGTCACGTGAAGTTGACGAAGCACCTCCTTCCCCCTCCCACTCCCTCAGATTACGACCCATGATCTATGCACGCCCTCAGCCCTCTCCACCATACTTACTGTTTATTGGATATGTAAACTTTTGTTACTCTTCCCTCCCTGACATTACTGTTGAGGCCTGATGATGAATAATCGAAGCGTACGTTCGCCAAACTTGACTACCTAAATGCTTATATGGGTACCATCGCTGAACTTAATATATAAGAATGCATTATTATTTGCTGCTAGCAAATCTGTGACCCTAGGTTGGAGTTCAATGAAGTTGAAATTCAGTTGGGGCAAGTTGATTCTGAATGATGCAACCAGCCCCAATTTGCAGATTCACCACGTCCTAAATGATATTCCTTTGGCTCAGAAGTCTAAGAATTGACTGTTCAAAGAATTTTAGATATACTTTAGACGCCAGACACGTACTGGAGGTCTGCTTTCACCAAGTTTGTTTGCATCTTTGTACAGCAATGTCAACCAGGACCAGGTGTAGTGGATAGTAAATCATGGGGGCCAGCGTTTTCAAATCGGTGCACACATGGCTGAGTCATCCCACTAAGAGAATAAAGGAGCCTGTTTGTCTATTTGCACTCCCACTTCATTTTTCACTCACTCTTTAGATATAAGCAGTGAGAAAAGTTCACTGGTTGTCTTTGATCAAATAATCCAAGTCAGGCAGTGTGTTACCTCCATAGTATCTTGTCTGAAACTACCCATACTCAAACGTAGTCATTTGGTTGGTTCGAAACCGAGTTTAGGGGCCTCGGTGGAGTTCGAACAAAGGCCCCACGAAAATTTATTTCCTTGAGTATGATATTTACTTGCCTGAACAAAATTAGTCCCTGGAATTGCATTACGCAACATCAAATAAGTCACACCCCACGTCATTCACTGAGAGTTTTAATCCAGTCATGAGAGAGTAGGTCTGAATTCTTGCCATACTATCGGTAGTTTGACGTCATGCCGCACTGATAGACAGAGTCACATGTGTCGGTATCATCAGGGACAGATTCAAGTAAACTGCTGATATGCCAATGACGAAAGTTGAAGGCTCGGCAAACATTTCAAATGTTGATCTTCAGCAGTATGTTTCTCCAAAAAACGTAACTGATTCGAAAATATGAAGATACGATCACTGGAACTAGAAGTTTATTGGTCTAACGTTTGGGAATTTCACTCGAACCCATGATCAGTGAAACTCGTACCTGCTTCCTGGAACTGGCCTTCTCACTTCCAGGGACGTTTCTGATTCCTTCTTTCATGCCCATCTGAGAACAAGACAAACTTGTTCTGGAAGAGACCTATTCTTGCTCCATGATCCGTCTTTTTGCTTTGCTATCAGCCTGGACTTAGTGTAGCTGTGGTCTCCGGATTCAATCTCTTTTTCCCAATTTGTGGTTGAGAGGCTTTTTCTATCAGCCAATAAGTACAATGAAACAGTGTTTAATTCCCTGGGAGGCCATTCTCATCATGCGTTTTACCTTTCTTAAGTGTTTACGACGTTATAGGCAATCACTGGTTACACTGGACATTCGGCCGTGTTTAACCGGGTCCGCAACCCCAGGGAACGAATCTGCCGGGTTGCGGAAATGATCAAAATGTAATGTGCATCACCTCCAAATTGACCTGCGAACGAAACTTTCGACAGACTAAACATCAGATCGACTCATCGTCAAAAGCTGATGCACCCTTATATGCTATCGTTTACTAAGCCACGTTTAGGTCCCGGACAGACTTTTAGGAGAAAACAATACTTGAAGCATTATTCCCGGGTATGGAGTTAAAACAGGCGTACGCAGCAGAATTTATTGGTTCCAACAAATTTTGTGACGGCTTATAAATGGAAATCCGTCTAACATAGATAAGGAACAGATCCAGGTGGTAAAATTCCAATGCCTATCAGCAGTGGTCATGGTCCACTGCAAGAAGCATCACACAGGAAAAATAAAAGGGCATTTAACACAAATCGGAGTTGTGGGTAAACCTCTGCACGAAGATTACCAGGACACTTGGAGATAGACAACGATGCCAGGCTGCTTTCATGGGTCAGGTTACTCCCGCCGTATGTAGGCTGCTTCCAAATTACGAAAGGTCTAACTTGCTCGTGCCCGAACAAGGGCTCGAAAGGCTGTTCTGAGGCCAACAGAGTGACCACTGTCGAGTAGCTGTTTCGTATTTCAAAACCGTATTATTTTATTTCATTGTTTGAAAAGCTAGTTAGGCGAATGCCCAGCAGTCCTGTCTGCTAATCAACTTTCCGTACGCACAATGTACCTGCATGCGCAAGTGCAAGTGAATTCATACACAGAATTTAAGTGTGGCGTGTACGCCACCCCAAAAGTTTTAGCGAACTATGACCCCTACCGCTACATTCTACGCTAATTTAAACTGATATGCGCTTCTATTCGATATTTATGGTATGCAAAGACGGCTTGCAGTTGATAAGCCATCACTAAATTTGTTGAAACCAACAAATTCTGCCGCGTACGCCTGCGTTTAGACAAAATTAATAAGTCAGTGGGATCATAAGTGCACAGAATGTCCAAACAAATATCCGAGATGGAGGTTGCCTATAAAATAGGTAGGCTTGACGGCAATAGTCGCTATTTCGGCTGCGTCTGTTGTGAACTAACAGCTGTTGTTACATAATTTTGGAAGGAGCCTTCAGTTCAATTTCTTCATTTTATCTAGGTAGCAACCCAGAGACAGCTTTTGTCTGCGTATATTAGTTGAAAAATAACCAACCAGACGCCTATGGCAATGACATGATCCTTGATTAGGCAAGCCATCCTATAGAATGCATTTTGATCCGTAGATGAAATATTACAGAAGCATAGTTAGAGACATTTTTACAGCCAATTTCGATATCAGAAATCAGACGTTAAAGCTGCCTCGGCATGCCCAGACAGATTTATCTTTGAAATTATGATGCCTGTGGTCATAGAATGAACCCTTTTTAGTGGGAAATTTCTTTTGCAGTCAAAAATAGTTATTTTGCATTCATTGAAACTTGCCTCATGATTCACCCAAAACAGGCCACTGTCAAGAATGCTAGTGTAATCACGGAGACTTCGAACGCTTCAAGTGCGTCAGGCAGTGGCAGAAAATTTGGCAATGCCCATATCCGACATTTTGGCTAGTATCTGAAGTCCGAGTATTTTGAGGTAATTCTTCATGCGTCAAATATATGCGACTTGCCAGCCTGTGTGAATAGTAGGCTCAATCACCTCTTTGAAGCATGACTAGCGCAGAACTGACTGACACCCAGGTGTTTATCGAGAACTCGCGCAATCGACATAGCGGCCTCACGCCGGCATACAGAGCCCTGCGCAATCCTCTATAGGTTTGCAGTTCTGGCCATTTATTAGGTACACAGTGTTATGAACAACGTTTGCAGCGTTTTCACCAGCCGAAAAACTCAAACCAAAAAGACATGTCCACATACCTTAAACAAAGCCTACTCAGTTATGTACGTGCAGATGAAAACCTTGTTTTAGATTACCAAGTTAATTAAAAAGCCGGGCTCTGTGCAAATACTCCTATCGCAACGATTTTAAAAGTCTTTCTAACAGTTCCTGGTGAGGCAGATAAAGGTTTCGAACGTAAGCATAGCACCCCTGAAATCCCTTTAAATCGTAGCAACAGTCCTTCATAGCCTAGTGACCAAGAGATATCTTTGTAAATGCCTAGTGCTTACATGCTCTGTAGTTCCAGTTTTCCGCAACGAAAAACGTCAAACTCTCGAGAAAACCTGAACATTACCTGTAAGCCTCAACCGAAAATTGCTTTCTGCATTAGTTTTGAAACAGTAAAACAAAGACATTGACTACAGCATTCACATTCATTCAGCGAAAATGCCAAGTTTACCGTTATAAGAAAACATGCAATACTTAGGAAGAAGATTCAAAGATGGGATGTTGACGGATAGGAATGAATGTGCGACCTGACGTTTAAGGTAGCAAGTCAGTTCAGTTACCCATCTTTGGGAACTGAAGTGTCCTGGGCCAAGTCCGCGTTATACAGCACGTGGATTATTGCAGGAGCATTGTATCTGGCGCGTGATTTGTTAATGCCAACTGCGTATGCGAAAGAATGCGTGTTTCGCCGCCCTCTGCGTCAGCCCGTTATCTTTCCCTGTGGGCAAAAGCGATCGGCAAAACAGCCACACGCCTTGACCGTTTGTTCTGAAGTACATTCGCCAAGCCGGACAGATGCAAGCAGGTTTACGTGGTCGGTTGACGGCCGGGCTTCTCGCAATGGCCTTGACGTATGATTAGCACCTTAATCCACAAAGTTTAGTTCGTACATTTGGAACGGTCTGCCCTCTGGGTTGCAAGAGGACCTTGGCTCTGAAATGGGACCTAGCCTCTGAATGGCCAATTAATGCTCGTTCACCCATGATCGCATTTGGAGGCTGGTTGCCCGACAGTTGCCATGACGTCAGAGGATAACACTTTTCATTACAACAACTGCTAGCAAGGATCAGTTATGGCAAGGTTGCTCCGAACAATGATAAAACACAACATTGAGCAGTCAAGACTTCATATTCTGTCATCTGCAGATGAACGAATATTCAGTGGTTAGATTATTTGCTCAAATGCGTTCTAGAACTGTTCTTACAGAAGCTCTCAACTTCTTGGAGCCGAGCCAAAAACGATGCAGAACATAAACAAGGTTTTTGTCTTTGCCAGCCCATGTGTGCACCTGGCCGGCATAAAATTTTATCCAGCAACACAGAGGCTATTAAAAACCGAAGCGGTGACCCGCGGGAAAAAGTTCTTATATTACCGCAACTATGGCTCTGAAGTGCAACTGTTTGCCACATTACCCGATGTGGTCAGCACAAGTAATAAATGAGGCCTCAGCTAAAACGGCCCGTGAAGTTGGTCTTTGCTAGGTACTTCTTGAGTTACTTCTCCCCGAGGAGGACGCCAGTGATTTATCGAAAACATGAGACTACTACTCTGTTGCCGTGACACCGCATATCCACTAATGAATATAATAAACATTAGAATTTCAAAAGATTTACCGCGTTAGTAAAGGAGATGAGTTGTTATCTCAACAAAAAATCAAAGTCATCTGAAAAACTCCTTATGTATCTCACGGTGGACCATCTCCCAAGAGAGTATGACGAAAAAAGTCTTTAATGCTGGAATAAAAGTTGTGCAGCTAAACGGACCCAGGGTTTCGACTTCTTTTAAAATCCCCTTGTAAGAGTGGCAAGCTAATTTCTGAAAAAGGCTTCGAAACGTTCATTTTTTACTACTTACTCGACAGCTTTTGCCCGCATTTTTGTTAAATAATAGTTTCTTTATAAGAAACTCTGTAAATTCAAACCTGTTAGTTCAAAAATATATCAATTCGTCATAGAAACCGAACCAATGAAAAGGATAAGCAAAACAGCGAAATTAGGCAGAGAAAATCGCGAACTGTTTGCATCAGCCAGTTTATGTAAATGTAAATAATGTGAAGATTTATAGATCATCGAAAAAGATAAGTCTGGTTTCATAATGTTTACTTTGTTCAAAAATGTATATCGAGCATGCTCGAACGCCATCTGACCAAAATCCTCTCAAACCTTAGGATCAAGTGGAAGGATTGCTTTGGGAATATCCATCTTCGTATGCACATCTTTCAAACTCTCATGACGCGCCCCAATTTCGTTCCTATTCACTAGTATTAAGTTAAATTCGATTTCTGCAGTGCCATGTTTATAAATTCGACCGAGCTTACAGCAATGAAAATGATCTGATTTCAGTATTAAATTACTTTTGTAGGCTTCGCTAGTGTGCCAGATTAATAGGTGCTTCACTGAGTGTGCCATGGTGTAAATAATCAAGAAAACGTACAATTGTTCTCAACCGAAGGTTAGAACCTATTAGAAATTGTGCCTACCAATGGAATGCATGCCAATTGAGTATAAGCTACTCCCCAAATAAAGTGGAAGCAAATTGTAATTTCTTTGTTGTTTCCGTCTACCCGTCCCTTCAGGTCAGGACGGCTGAACGGGGGTTGACCACGTTTTGTTCGTAAAATGAGGTACCTCGACGTTGAGTGACAAAAATTAGGCGGATCACACCTACTCCCTGTCTGCCCTAACAGGCGCACACATATGTCGAGTAACGCTACAAATTACGAACGAGCACGGCTTCAAAGAATCGAGGTGACAAACTAGCCAGGTCACGTGAGGTCTTGTAATGAACTGCGCCTTTCCTCCAATTAGAGCTAACAATTCACTCAGAAAGTTTGCACAGATCTATTCGAACGTCCTTTATGAACAAAAAACAAGGAATGCGAGTGCATCACCTCAGTTGCGGTTAGGGTTCAATAAACAAGCAGGTTAATGAATTCGGCTAAATTTTACGTTAACGTCACTGGAGTTTCGTTCTTTAGGCGCCTCTTTACTAGCCAATTAGCAAGCACCTATGTAAAAATAAAGTCAGAAGTCGAACGAAATAGAGTGCAGCTTAAATGAAAAAAATGCAAATGGAAATGAGAGGAAACATTCTGAAAATATGAATATGGATTGCGAAGTAATAAAAAGAATGTAAATATGATTAAAGTAGCCGGTTTACAGCAAAGGATTACTATTATGCTTGCATTTGCTTCTGCCTATGAACACATATTCGACCATCTCGTTGAGCAGTGACCTCATTTTACATCTGGCGGACATAAACACTCTTGGCAGATGCCTATTCTTGTTGATTTCTACATGCTCGACATGAGTACAGTCACAAGAGCCGACGACCGCTGTTGGCCTCGCAGAGTGGGTTCTGGATCTGTAAATTGGCCGTGAAAGCATTTTATAATGAGGCAGCATTGCATAGAATCTGCTGCACTCTCGTCTCCTACCCGGTGTCATGACAAAGTCAATAATAACGGAGGCCGGAGAGGGAGGTGGCTGGTAAGGTCGGAGCTGCCCCAATGCATCCCACCACGCCTGGATGTGATCTCACGGAGTAGGAGGGTCATAGAGGTCATATTATGGAGATATTGCAGCCTCACTCTCAGTCCGCCAGTCAGCCACTCCACACTAACATACAGTCTGGGCTACCTGCGAGTTATCCCATCATTCGGTAACCTCACAAGCAACGGCTTTTAGGGCACTGGGATATATTTAAGCACGTCAGATTGCTTATAGTGAGGAAAATACGTTGAGCCATCAACCTCATCCTTAGTTCCAATTCTCAGGCCCCAGCCACTGTCCGAGCAGGTCGGTTGTCTGGTGCATTGGCTGACATAGCCAGTGAATTCGTCTGCACATGCCGCATACACTAACTGACCCCCACATACAAACACCCGAATTGAACACAAAATGAATGAGTGGCTCACATGTGTGAGATTACCAGAGGTCTGCTTAAGAAGATGCCATTGCAGCCTTCCTCTCAGTGCACCAGTCAGCAGTCACGCCAAAAAACCCGCAATGAGCTGCCTGTGAGGTCCCTGTTCAGTTTTAAGATGGCAACCTTCGAAGCTACGGTGGTTAGCGCACTTTAATCGTCTCAGGCTCCGATCAGATATGCAACACAGGAGCCGCATGGATAAGTAGCGGAGGATGGGACCTTAATATAGTCAATTTTATTTTCACATTATTGTTCAACTTGAGAAGGAAGTCAACATCAAGTGTACACAAATTGTTTTTTTTTTTCTTCTCCTGTACTTTATATGAATTTTGAATCTGCCAAGGCTGTAACAAGCTAATTGACTTGGTTTGCACGTTCTGACACCAAAAGTTGTTTGATCTTGGCTATCCCATTTTTTAAGCTTTTGCAGATGAAAGCATCTCTGCATAATTTTTCCAAAGCCAATTTCTGTAGGTGACTTGCAAAAATGTAGTTTTTAAGCTAAAACAAACTTTCTTCTGCAACATAAATTTGATTCCCACCCGCAAGCCGCAACAGTTTGCAACGTCCACGAAGCTGCTGTCTTCCTATGTGGTCGTGCTACAGGAAATTTTGGCTAACGACACATCTTGTCCTCCATCACGTTTCCAAGTCTTTCTTTAAGAGAATTTTAGCGAGAAGGTATCCAGGAATTGTCTCTTTAGTTTGCAGATTTCTGTGAGTTTTAAGTGGATTTAAGTTATAGTCCATAGTAACATGGAAAACAATGCGATAACTATTAAAAGTTGACGAGCCAACAAAAAAGATGACGTCAATGTTTATGCATGAATTTCAAACTTCCAATTGTTTTCAAAAGAAACCAATATGTGATACTTTATTATGCATAAAGGCGCAAAACTATAAAGCAACATGCAATTTATGTGCTTTTATCTAAGGATTCGTATGTTAGGAGTAATTGCAATGCTCAACAGTCCCATAGGCTTTGACAGCTCTAGTGACGAAACATTCGTGTCGACATTGTCTTTTTTCGCCTAGGGAGAATGTCATGGAACACCAAAGAAGTGTCTGCTGATGAGTGCCGAGGTTTATGGAATAGGACATGGGCTTAGGCGAAAACACCATGACACATGTAAGAGGTGCGCATATGCCATACGCGGTTTGCAACTTCCGTTGGACCGTAGAGCAATCAGCTTAATTACCAGAGATACGTCACGTGTGAAATACTCATTATTTACCCGAAATTTCTGAAAATTTTGAAGCAGCAACTACAAGTGTAAATTTCAAAATGCTCATTCTCTAACCTGTGCATCTAATTTTTGGCTGTCAGGAACTAATAAGCGAAGGACATACGGCCAATTTAAATAATATACAAGGAAATACCGTATATTTGTAAGGGATGCTTAAAACAGTACGAAACCTTTTGACCCTTGAAAAGCACCGATAGAAAATTATATTTTTATTAGTTTTTTAACTGTCCATGTGCAGCATAAAGTCTTTCTTAAACGAAAATGACGTATAGGTTAGCAGTTTAGACCAAAAGATGCCTACTTGCAAAACCAAATTTTAGGAAAATCTCTATTCGTGAAACCCGTAGACTCTATGATTTGTTAAAGCACCTTCTTTCCTTTTGACTTGTGACTTGAAAAGGACTTTTCATTTCTGTTATTAGGGGTGGAAGTGAGGAAGCCTTTCCTGAAGTCACCATAAATCTCGACCAAAGAAACGCTTTGGCGGACCTCATCATTAAACTTGCCAGTATCTACCTTCGCCTTGAATCAGGCCAGCCTCCCAGTTTACCAACTTTTGAAAAATAAGTTTTCTCAACTTTCTGGCCTTATTTTCGAGGTGAACATCCTCTGCTACAAAACTGTTAAAAAGCCAATTTTATCAGCGATATCTTCCTCACAAATGGAGACTAGCTACAAGTATACAGGTGGAACAAAGCTATAGCGCAAATATCTTTGGACTTCTTTTAGCCTGAAAAACATTTTTGTATCTGATCTTGCACAAAACGTGCCTTTTTTTCAGTTGTCGGTTGAAAAAATGACTTACGTGCAGATACTTGTAAAGGAAGAAGCATGGGTTGCTTTACAATAATGGTTCTTGTCTATTCGTAGAAATTAAGTCAAACTAATAATCCGCCAATTTTCACTTAACACAAGTGTATTGATTACCACTTATTTTCGCACCAGAACCCCTGTGTGTGACCACGAGCGGTAAAAATACGCGCTCTTTGGACACTTATTGAGGAATTATAGGGCAGAAAGTAAATTAGCAAATATTGAACTCGTTTTTATATTTAAAATTTACTGGGAAGTAGTTTCTGAATCAAAAGCGCAGGCACGTTTTGCCGACAAATGCGTAGACCAAAACGGCAATGATGGTGCACATTTTGGAACGGTCAGCATAATGCTATCCGGGATCCCTTAGTTACAATAAGTTTTGGGGAAAAATACATTATAGGAAAAATACTATTAAACGCTTGTTCGAAACAATAGAGGCTATAGCCTCCATAGCCCCATAGTTTGTACGAATGTTTTGATCCTATATTATCAAGTCCATGATGGACTTCGAACTAGCGCATATCGAAGTAATTACTTCATGCAATGCACTATAACTTGAAATCGGAAGTCAGTACGGATTACCAGTTAGGGTCAAGAGGGATGGGTTAAAATACTACCGGTACTTATTGAAAGCTTTTGCATATAATCGAAGGCCCAAATACAGTGTCGTTACGAGTGGCACTAAGATAGGGTTGCAGAAAATAAACTTAAAAGTCTGAACGGCCGTATCGATAGTGGTAACAGGCACGAACTCGACAACAAGCTGCCAAAGGGTTCTTCCATGGCCTGTTGGGACACTGAGGGAGTCAGCTTACCAGAGCTTCCAGTTATGTATGCTCAAGCGTTGTCATCAACTGACCTCTGCCTGCTGTCTAATTTTTCTAAAAGTTGGATTGAAGCAAAATGCATTCTGATGTAAACAAGAAGGACAGCATTACTGGAGGCATTGATAATAAGTAAAACATCATACATATTTCGTTCAACTTCAGCAATGAATGAGGTAGCCCGTGGGCTTGAGTATTAGGAGGTAAATGCAGCAAGGACGCAGGGGTTTAGAGGCTCATTTGGTAGGGCAAGGTTATTAGTACTCCCATATTACAGGTGTGCTTGCGCTAAATTCTGCGAGAGGTAAGGTTAACCCGTAAGGATTCGTCTTAGGAGGCTCAGACTTCGGGTTCAGGCTAACGTTAGGGTTAGGAACAATAGCGTCAGGGATGGGCTTATTGTTAAACTTGGGACCCAAAAATTGTTACTCCTGGAATTCGGCGCAAGGCCATCTGTTTTACGAGGATAGTTATACTCGTGTCCAACGGACTATTCCAATGGCAGAGCCACCTAGATCGGCTGCCTGATAGATGTGCTGGATCTAAACGAGGGCACGGTAGGCGTTATTCGGAATGCGATCCCATGACAAATGCTGAACATTGGGGTGTGGTGGTAAGTATATGTGCAGGCACTAACCACCTATGCCCGATCGCGGTTCCAGTCGTCTTGACTACGCCTTGCCACCGAGCACAGGCGGGTAAGGGAAGAAAAAGTGCGCAATCGCCTTTAAAACTGAGCCACGTACAAGTTACCGTCCCTGCATCACCCTCTTGTGGCGCATACGGTGGGTCACGTCGGAATCGACGATTGAACTGTCGTATTCTAATGGCAGCAGTTACACACGCGGCAACGAGCTTTCGGAGGTTTCTTCCAGGCTGTGATGTGACACTGAGCGAGTTGCCTTGCCAGAGCTTCCGGTGATGCACCCTATGGGACTATATGTTATAGCATTGTCATCAAACGACCGCTGTCGGATGCCTACTCATGTCTAACATTTTGACTGAGATGGAACACGTTTTCGCGTAAATAAGAAGGACAGCATCTCTGGGACACTTGTCAATAATTACATCTTCAGAGTAATGTTGAAGTTTAGGATGTGGAAATTTGTATTCTCTGGAATTCAGCGCTAGGTAACGGTAGTTATGTTACCCGTGTCCAACCGAATATTTAACGTGATTTATAACTTCTTTGAAAGAGGCAGTTGTTTTGAAAATATATATACGTCTAAAGTGCTCCCTTTTCTGACGGGTGTTCTTTTGTTCGCTTGTAACCTTTATTTGTATGGCCTAACTCGCAGAAAACTTGAGGAGTGCCCAGTCAGCAAATAGCCTGACACCTTAGTCAACAGTCTAACTTCTCCTTCTTTGCATTGCAAATCGAATGTTGCTCTTATTTGTAACGTGGTTTGCAGTGGTGACAGCATAGAGGCACACTAGTAAAACAGGGCCATAAATGCCCACGGGTGAGTATACAGCACCGGTCTGTTTTCCACACCTTTTATTTCATCAGTGTGCGAAGGTCTTCCAAGTCCATATTTGTCTCAAAACTTATTTTTCCTTGCACACGATACTTTGTTAAACTCACTAACCAAGGGAAGAAAGTGGTGTGGAAGGGGAATACTTTAATGGTAGTACCAATGTCCGCCCGTTATCAGGAGAGATGATGTGTCATGTAATACTTTTCTCTTACTCATATTCAGACTCTGGAAAGTCGTGCACGCAGTTTTCATTATATTGCGCTTATCCAGAAACGAAGCCTAGTCTGCTGCCTCACCAACCGAGCAAGGAGAATATTTACGCCAGAAACGCTGGAAAAAGAAATCGTCCTGATACAGAACACCCTCCGGGAAACGGTCTTCCCGAGAAGTTTATCAGTAAGTATATGAAGGAGTGTCCCAAAAAATCGGACGTGTCTATGGCTAAGAAGAAGGACTTGTTTCTCGCATTGCCTTTTCGAGGGGATCCGGCGAGCGAACTTCTACGTCGTTGCTTAAACGCTGCTATCGTGCGCACGTGCCCAGCCGCTAAGTTAAGTCGAGTAGTCTCAAGCATTCCACTTTTTCGCCTCGAAGGCAAGGATAGACCGCCGTTTCAGACCTCTTCAATGTGCATCTACGCCTTCACTTGCTCCTGTGGAGCAGGATATATTGATTGAACAACTAGGCGCCTATCCAAGAGGATCCGAGCGCACCATCCTGCCTTGTTAAATCAAGGCATGGTTAAGTCCACCTCGAGCGAAATGGTGGCTCATTTGGTTAATATCGGTAACCAGGTGATCTATAAAGTGCCGATGAAACACCCCAGGTCCCTGTGTCAGTGGATAATTGCGATGGTTGACCAACCCAACTTTGTGCGCGCAAAAAGCGTTTCTAGTGGCCCTAAAACCCTAAGGCCGAAATCAAACTCACAATCTGTGTTCACACCTTCTGCCACCTCGCGTCACAGCGATGAAGCCGCAACCTAGATAATGGCCGTACACTTTCCCACTCCCCATCCCTCGCCCCTATAGGACTAGACTATAACCTCTGACCTCCGAACGCCCTCAACTCTCTTATTGGATGTTCAAACTTTTGTTACTCTTCCCTCCCTCATATTATTGTCAAGGCCTGATTATGAATAATCGAAAGCGTACGTTCGCCAAACTCAACTTCTTTAACCTCTCCCTATTGACGCTTCTTTTTTTTTTGAAAAACAACACTGCACTTTCACTTAAAAATTCGATCGTAAATGCTTGGTTAATTATCGATGTCAAACTTAGGAAAGTCCAGTCTCAGGGCGTTCTTCTTATAAAATGCTTTTTTTAACACCCTATATTGCTAGGGCTTCACGGTAATCTGCAATCGCGCATATTTTATGAGACTTTGTCACTCTTGACACAAAAGGAGACTTTATCCGGATGTCCCATTCCCAAAATCCAATGTACTTCTCGCTTAAATACATTTCACCTAACAGACCACTATTTGGAAAACTGCCTAAAGTGATGCGTACGGGAACTTGGGTTTGGGTAAAACACGCAGGACAAAGGCAAGGGAGAAACCAAATGCCAATTTTCGAAATCTATCACAGAGCCACACGTAAAATGTGCAGAAATTACACTGGAGAGTTTTCACCTGAAAACTTCGTTTATTTTTCAGTCCTGCCATTAGACAAGACGATGGGTTCAGTTCAAAACTACCACATCCGACAGTTAACCGAAAGCCTCTACATCGGCGCGAAGAACTCGCGCTACCTGATCCGATAATACCCGTTTGAAAATCCTGACAAGCTGAGTATTTTATGCCCGAGCAAGCAAAAAATAGCTGAGCCCCTTAATCTTTACATTGACTGAATGGTCGCCAAAAACATGATATCTACCCTTGTTCTGCTCTCTTTTTTATTTGGAAGATATACACCTAATTTATCAATAAATAAGGAAATAAGACTAATATTAAACTATGGAAAGCGATCAGCTAACAGAGCGAGTAAATACTGTTGACATTTATGTGAAAATCGATTACCTGAAGTATAGCGAAGTAAGTAACTGTGATTATATGTTTGGCCAGATTGTTGAGAAATTGGCATCAACAAGAAACCAGATATGCGTCAAGCGAGCACGAGGGTCTAGGCAACAGTGTCGCCTGCAAATGATCTCTAACGGACGGCAGCGCCATGTTCAGTGAAACTATGACGATGCAGGAGCATGGAACCTAATTATGACTTTCAAAATACAGAAGACTTCTTCAGTATGCATGTGGGGACAACAATCAAACTTTCCAGCTACGAAAGAGTTGTAAGCTGCTTACATTTTTCAAAAGGGAGAAAGCAAACGAGAATATGGCTATAGATTTGCCTTTTAAAAGCCTACTGTCAACACCTTTAAAAGGAAGCAAATCATGTAATCGTACTGATAATTACTAAAATACGTACGATCAAAAGACATAGTAAAGTAGACTGTTTATGTCAATTTTAATTTTGACATACAATTCAAGCAAGCCACGTCGTATGTTTTTTATCCCAGCGGTAATGAATAAAACACAAATATACATTTTGCTGATGTAACAATAAGGAATCTCCATTATAGTAAAAGACTTCCATTGGAACTCAACTCATCGACATAAGTGAAAAAACTGTAGGCAAAGGATAGAGGTAAAATAAAAACTGAACTTTGGAAATGCATTCGAGAGGGCCAGTAGCAAAAGCATGCTTTCTCCCATACTATCTATACTGGCGCAACCGTAATTTGCGTAATGGGTTCACCATTATAGTTGTAGCATATCACGGTACGAATTTCAAAGTTCAATTTTCATGAGTGGAACCTTTAATATTCAGTTTGTGAGCATCACTCATACCATTAACCTGAAACCAACAGTTGTCCCGGTACGCATTATCAAGGAAAGATATCTCGATGATAGGCAATAAGGTTAAGAATTTTAGGGTTTCCTCGATGTCTGTCACCGAAGCTACATGCTAATGCAATTAATTTAACCGGATATATATAGCTTTAGCGCACAAAATCCCAAACGAAATGCAGGGCTGCGTTGCCTCCGATATCGCAGGTGCAGAAACATAATTCGAAACAGACAAAACAGAGTTAAAGGGTAGGTATGGTATCTTACTGAGGAAATTGTAGGCGGACAATCCTAAGCAAAACACTTACACCTACACACAATTCATGTCCCTAGCACTTACCCCAAAAGCCTAAATAAAAGACAAACTTCAACCCTAAAGTTAAGACCGTAACCCTAACCTAAAAACGTAAACTTAGACCCTGACCCCTATTTCCTAGCACTAACCCCCACACCTAAATTTAACCCTAACCTCATTCTTAACACTAACCCCAATTCCTGATACTAACCCTAAAGCCCTATAACTAACCATAGAACCATAGTGTAAATAGTAAAACCAAATCCTAAACCCCTTATAGGACCTAGTCCCAAACAACCTGCAGTGAAACACGCCTGCGTGAAAAAATAAGCAGTTAGTACTGAAACAGCACCTTCGTGGGCTCACAAACCATAACATCACCACAGAAGGACGTGAAGAGGAAGCCTTACCATGCGAACGTGACACGGGTGCGTGGGCCTTCTGACTGCGTTATTTGTAGTTACTTAAGCCAGATGGAGCATGGATACTTACGGATAGAACGGCATGGGAAGATCCGTCAAAACTGGTTCAGTAATCTATGAGGCCAACCGGATCGCCGCCGCCAAGGCTAAAAGAGCCACACGAAAGTCTCCAGCGCCCCAGACCAACACCGCCAATGCCCAGGCCCTGCCAACATGCCCGCGCTGTCAACGCATCTTCCGCGCGCGAATCGGCCTGGTTGGACATCTTCGGACGCAATGCACCAACAATCCGACAATTCCAATTTCAACGTCAAATTCTGCTAACCCTCCTTCTGGCTCCCCCTCCCTCACTCCTGACAACAATTCCATTACTCCCACCATCATAGAGACCACATCCATCTACTCATCGCATGCTACCCCCACCACCGCAACCACCACCGCCTTCGCCTTCACTCCCACCACCGCCACCATCAGCGATGGGTAATCTCTCCTAATCTGTAACCAATGCGACCGCACATTCACCTCACGCATCGGCCTGGCCGGTCACTTGCGAATACATCATACAGAGACCGGTGAGCCAGTGCTTGAGCAACCTCACACAGCAGAGATCGTCGCCTCCACTGCCCTCACTGTCCTCGCGCATTCACACATCGCATGGGCCTATTCGGTCACATGCGCATCCATGACAGCGGAATTCACCACAATGCCGACAACAACGATACACCATGCACACCCTCCGCTCCTGCCATTCTTAGCGCCCCTGCCACCCCCACTACCATGAATGACATCGCCCCAGCCTCTACCGATTTCTCCTGCCCCCCACTGCGCCCGCAACTTCCAACTCCCGCATCGGTCTGGTCGGTCACCTGCGAATCCATCGCACGGAGGCTGGTGAACCAGTGCCTGGGGCTCCGACATACAGTCGACGTGCCGCCTTCACTGCGCACTGCTCCCCACATTTACGCACGGCATGGGACTATAGAGACACCGCATTGGACACATGCGCCTCCACGACAACCTCCGGTAAACCAACAGAGGCTAAGCTACATCAGCGCACACTACCTACACCAATACATTGACAGCACCCTCACAATCACCATCTTACCAGCGTATATCACGGTCTCCTAGGAAAACCGTGGCTGGGAAGTCTGCCAATCCGGACGCTTCCACCAGACCACGCCGTCGGCTCAGTGTATGTACCTATGTGTGTCGAGTGGCTGACCAGTGGACTGGGAGTCAGATGGCGATGGCTGCTCCATATCCCCCTGAGTTAGTGAATCCTGGTGTGTGCGTTATGGGGCCAGGTCGTGCTGTGGCGAGCGAAGACTGGTACGCCAACTGTCAGCCATTGCACTCCACTCCCACATCAGGCAACCGGACCGGCTCGACAGTGTCTGATGGTTGGGGCTGGGGAGAGAGTGAGGTCGACAGCTCAGCGCATGTTCCTCACTATAAACAATCTGACGCGCTTGAAAACTATCACGGTGCGCTAAAAAGCCGTGGCTTGGAAGGTTGCCAACTGACGGATAACTCGGAGCACGTGGTCAGCCCAATGTGTGTTTTGGGTGGAGTGGCTGGACTGGCGGACTGAGAGTCAGGCTGCAATGGCTCCTTTCTTAGGGTGTGCCTATGTGGCAGTCCCACTCTGTAGGATCCGAGCCAGGTGTGGAGGCGGCATCGCCCAGGGTGGCGGCTTCCAGCCAGTCACTCAGGCTCTCCTGGTTCTCCGGTCTTCTTGCATTGCATGACACTGGCCGGGGAGGTGAGGAGAGGCAAGTCCAACATCACTCCCTAAACCAAATCACCATCCCTAATCCTCAAATCCTTCCTGCATGAGCATACGGTGACATCGTCGACCACACAACACGGCCGAACCGTCGCAAGTCGTGCGTGTGTGCGTGTGTGTGTGTGTGAGGGGTAGGGTATTAGTTAGGGTACCACGCCTTTGCAGGATTCTGGTCGCTCCATTTGTCTCGCATAGGTGGCAGGTGGGTGAATGCTCCCGCGGTGGCCGCTCTCTAACTGGCAGGCGTACCCAACTCTCACCTGTGGCTCGAAGTTGTTTCTCCCACACTTCCGGGCACCGTCCTGGACCGGCGGGCAACCAGGCAGGAGAGGGTCTCCGGTGCTGTGCCTCAACACCCGGCATGCGCGTCTGACTCCAGGGTCACCTTGCAACAAGTCCCACGGTGGGGCGACAGCTCGCTGGTAGGCGGCCCGGCACTGTGGGTCAGTTCTCCCACCAAAACAACAAAACCGCGACCCACAGTGGATGCCCGGCAGCCGTCTGGGATGTCCAACAGCCCTATTCGGATAGTTTGCCTCCTCGCGGGAGGAAGGGGCGAAAATGCCCTAAAAAGTGCTGGGTCTAACGTCTTCGCAGCCGTACGCGCAAGACATCCAAACTACGGTCAAACCGAACAAACAATAATAACACCCGTCCCCATCCCCGCCATAGATACCTTCCAGCAGGGTATGTCGGTGAGTCCATACTCAAAACTAGCAGCCTGGAATGTTCGTTCCTTTTAGACAATCCTAGGAGCAACCGGCCGAACGCGGACGAAGCAGGTCGTCGAACTGGCGCGCGCGCTGCTGTTGTGACATTGCTGCTCTCAGTGGGGACCC
>WEDG01013802.1:0-37394 GCA_017591395.1 Schistocephalus solidus
AGTCATTTTTTTCTGTACCCAAACGTCGTGCAGTTAGGCAGAGAAATGTATGGAAAGGGGATTATCCCAAAATGAAAGAATTACTGAATGGGAGTTTTTTCCCTGCCAGCATGCTCCCCACTGAATATTTCGTTAGATAATACCTGTAAACTGGCATTAAATACAACTTTTATTACTATTACTATTATTTGAGGTGTATCTTATATATGAAGCCGTTACCGATCCTAAACTGCTCAACACCTACCTGCCAAAGAGCACTCTTAACAAAAACACAATCACTATTAATGACGGGCTCAAATATCAGACAATGAAAATTAAGATGATCATTTTTCTTTGATTTTCCATTCTGTTTTCATAAGAGAAACAGATTTTCTGCCAAATAGTTGCAAGGACAGGGGAGTGTCAATTCTTGAAAATATTCTATATCGAGAATAAAAGATTTTTAATGCCTTGTAAATATTGAAGGAGGGTAGAGTTGCTTTACGGACGAGATGCCAGCAACGCTGCTCAAACCTCTATCGATTGTGAGCTGGAAGCTTTTCGATATTGGAATTAATTCCGCGGACTGGAAAGCAACTCACAAAAGACCTATAGAGATAAGCGGTATTCGTACCCTCTCAACCAACGTCGTACCCGCCAGTCTGACCTCAATCGTCTGTCCAGTACTAGAGAAAGTAACCAGAAAGAAACTTACGATTTATTTGTGAACCCTCACCATCTTTTCCTAGACACCAAATGGCTTTTGTAGGCGGAAAGTACATAAATAAGTTGATTTTTATGTTGCAAAGCTGGACCAGAGCATTCGGTGCCAAAAGCAAGGTGCATGAGGTCTACATTGTATTCAAAGAAGCCTTCGATATTGCTCCGCACCAGTGGCTCCTATAGAATTTATGAGTAATCTGTGTCTGGGACAAACTACGTAACTGCATTAAAAGATTCCCATCAGTCGTTCCTAAATTGTCCGATTAGGAAAAAGGCGATCAAAGTACATAGAATTAAGGAGTGGAATACCTGCAATCTCAGTATTTGGATGGACTTTCTTTCTCTTGTAAATAAGTGATTGCGTACATTGTGTATATTGAGAGAGTCATTCACGTATATTAGGAAGATAAGCGGAAACAATACATATACCAGGGGATACTTCTTTCTTATTTCGCCCATTCCGAGATAGAGTTTCTAGCACCACCTCTCTGTACTCTAAAGATAAGCAACTCAATATAATCAAGAGTTTCTTGGCTTCCAGATTACAGAGAGTTGCTTTTAGATACTCTATGTCGGAATGCGCAAAGTAGAAAGTGGTGTCCCACAGGGTCCGTTTTTGGGCCCGCTACTCTTCCGCATATACGTGCATGACTGTCTCAATACCTTACATTGTGAAGCTGTTGCGTTTTTAGATGTCCTTAAATATGGATTGAAGTCAGCTGCAATGACAACGCAAAAGGGGTTACAATCGAATATCGAAAAACTAAGTGCACGGTCGACCAGGTGACTTCTTAAACTTAATGTATCCAAGTGTGTGATCCTTCACATAATTGCCGGTTACTAGGCATATCAGAAACAGCAGTAATTAATTAATGATACTGCACTTAAAGAAGTGGAAACACACTAAGATCTGGTCATGTGGACAACCGTGAATTTGATACCCTCAGAACACTGTAAGAAAGCAGTCCAGAAGGCAACACAAACGCTGCATTGGATCAGATGTGCGTTTAAAATATTCTCCCATGATGTCTCCAGAAAAGACTTTAGCGTCTTCGTGAGGCCACATTAAGGTTACCTAATACCAGCACGGACACCGTAGATGCAGAATACTCTTGACCTCCTCAAACAGGTGCAGCCGAGAGCAATGAAGATGGTCGACTGTCTTAAGGATTTACCGTGCTAAGGTACATTGGAAAAGCTTGACTTACAGGCACTAAGGTACAGCCTGCTCTGGACATGCCGGAATATCCAGGGCCCTGATTACTCCCCGAGAGCGGACGATAAATTCAACTTTGCCTGCATAACCCAATTGCGTGGTCATCCTTACAAGGTCAATTGCGAAAGAACGCGATTGAACCTCCGAATATTTTTCTTCAGCCAACGAGTGGTATGAACTTGATACTTGTTACCAAGCGAGGTGGTAACCACCGTCAGCATTTATGATTTTAAAATAGGGCTTGATGGCATAAAACTTGACAAAAGACGACTCTCACATCATGATTACTTAAAGGCAGCCTTGTAAAATCTTTCTGGTTCTACATTCCTTCCACAAAGTTTCGCTACAAACGTGACAACGCATTCGAAGTTATATTATGCTTTGACTTGAATTCATTTTAAGTGTCAAAATTTTTATGTTGACTGTACATATGCAAGGATAAATTTTCATTAATAGGGTCATTAAGGGCAATGCCTGTAACTTTGCAATATAAACAAAAAATATACAACATGCAAGAATCGCGGACAAGATAAAAATATCGAAAGACATTCACAATGCTGCGGAGGAAGTAAGCTTCGAAGAAAATGTTAATCAAATGTACGAGTGTTCCCGCAGATGGCTCCTATCCTTCAACTGTTCAATTACACCAAGCTGCGTTTGGGAAATCGAACTCCGGTTCCTGATACGTGGCTCTAATATCTGAACGGAATGGCTCTCCGAAAAGGGGAAACGCGTTCAGCGTCGTAAGTCATGAGCAGGCATTTAAAAATTTCCATGAAAACTGCTTCTGTAGACGCTTCGGAAGATTAAAGGGGTGCATATTTAATATGCTATTCAAGCCTGGTGCCCTGGACGCAGCAGGATTACAACATACTTTAAATTTTGGAGGCGAGTCACCAAATTAGTAAGAGGTCAAGGTGCACTGCCACACCCGGCTGCCTAAATAAACAAAATCTCCCTCTGAGTTACAAAGGATGATATGGAGACTTGGCACAAGTTTCAAAACCTTGCGTGGCTCAAACTGCGCCCTCCCATGTAATGAATACTTCCAACTCACAACTTAAATTAACCCCTGAGAGCATCCCTTCGCAATACGTGTTTTCTAACAAAAATTTCATGTGATTATTTATTTTTTTCTCCGTGCTGAAACCATCGAATAACATTCTTAAAGCGTTTTTAATGTCTTACTCTATGGAGACATCGAAAGACCGGCTTGACGGACCCATGCTGCAGCGATACTTTTGTTAATACTTCCAAATTTTACATGAAAAATAGCGAATTAAGACATGAATAATTTCCCTCAATTAAAAAGAAGTAAAGTCCATGCCAATAGTTGTTTGCGAAAATTATCGTTTAAAACAAGAAAATCTGCATAAGGACTTCAAAGGCAATGCCTAGTACCCTTAAATATACTGAAGTAAATGGTTTTCAAAGGCTCTGCCTATCTCCCTTATATATACTGAATTATACTGAATACTGAATTATACTAAACTAACGGACGAAAACGCTGACTTCGGCACAAATAGGCAAGTAAAGCACCATTATGCATTTTCATTTATGCAAATGCTGATGAGAATCGGTTAACACCATGCTGATCACATGAATGCGGTGCATATAAGAAGAAACAGCAGAAATTGAGGAAAAAGTGCCCTGATTGTAATGAAAGTGCCTAAGTGGTACGAAAGTAGATAACGAAGAGAACATGATTGTTGGGAATGCTTATTCGCACGAGGAGTCATCTCACATAAATGCACCTACGCACGCATTTCTAACACTGCATGCCACGAACGATGGTAGAAAATGTTCCGTTTTGTTTGGGGCCACGGAGCTTTCGCCAGATATGATCGATCCATGTCCGCAAGAATGTTGTTCAGCTGTTATCTATCTTCCTCTTGAAGCTGATTGCACAGAATATAACTAAGCTTGACAGGATGCTAAAAATGCATGCAGCTCCTTATGTCACTTTTGCTTGTAACAGACTTTCACTATCTGATCGTGTTCTCTTGCTCTACCGCGTTGGGTTGGGGTAACCGTCGATTAAGCATACGCTTCATGCCAGGCCAGCTCATAACAATTATATTCGGAAATATTCCATTTGGAGTCGAATGATTCTCTCATTTCCGGTTGCTAGTGCAGCGTTGTTAGCAAACACGGCTTCAGGAAGTGGGTTTCTGGCAGTGAGTGAGAAGAAACGAGACGATCTGCGTCGACTTTTACTGCGGGCATGGGGGTCAGCACCCAATAGAGGAAGGGGAAATGGGCATCTTCGTTGACTCTCGACCACACCAACCCCATTCTACGCCCCCGGCAAAGTGAGCGTCTTCACTCCACTTAAACAACCTTATCAGCCTGGTTGTACGTTACAATGTGTGGTAAATCGGATGTAGAAGGTAACAAAAATCTTAATCTTCCATGTAAGACTTCGCGAAGTGTTTTATCTTCTTTTTTCCTAAATGAGGACAAATAAAAATTAATTTTTTAGCTGTTTGAATGCAAACGAGTAATTCCTTCCCCCCCTTGGAACAGAATTTACGTCTGAACGGACGCGGAAATATTCGCTCAATTTGAAATATAACATTTGGCATCTCGGAAAATCTAGTCACCCCCTCTATAAGGTGAGTTAATAAACTCATGCGTTATCAACCCTATTTTGTCTTTACCCAACAAAACATAGTGTATTCAATTTTATAATCTATAATTAACGGCATTTTCCCAAGTGTACATTTGAAAAAAACATTGCAACGGTTTAAAAGTTAAGATATTTAATTTTGATGAGCAGACCATTATTTAGTTTGGAAACCAATGTTTTAGGATATCACTGTGGAGCTTTTGCCTAGGAAAAACCTTCACATTAAACGCTTCGCTGACAAGTTGTGTGCTACTTTGATAGTTATATATGGCGCAGAAGTCTTTTTGACTGCAGAACAGTTTAAATCGCCTCAGCGATCTCAGCCGTCTCAGTCAATTAGAGAACACTGGATCTGGAACGTCTGTGTATGGACAAAATTTATGAATGCCATGCTATCATGGCTAGAACTTCTGCTCCTACTGCCCTGGTATCTTCATACTAGTGTCTGTGTAGTTCTGCATAAGCAATTCCTATTTGCAGGCTTTGTGTGTGGCTTATAATCTGTTTTTCCTCTCATGCAAATCACGCGACTACCGATAAATGCGAGAAAAGCACAAAACTGTGATAATATCAGGGTGTTCTTTCCCCACCGCGTTCAAGGGCTAGTTTCCTAAACTTATACTTGCTATTTTAGCTAAAAAACACTTTCCCGAAAATTGGCTATGCTGTTCATTATGTTACTCTCTGCTTACCCTATTTGTACGTAGACTTGTGTGCTACTGAACCAATTTTCACGCCGCATCCTTAGTGTTCTTATTAGTTTCTGCTTGGAGGCTTAAATAAAATTCATATTTTTTATAAGCGGCCCACGTGCTATTCTTATCTTATAGCTTGGAAATGGAGGATATAAAACCACCACCGTTGATTGATTGCCAAACAGTTCCAGCTTCCCAGTCCACGACAATGGTTTCATCTCTCCCGCCGTATTGCGAGACAGAATTCGGTTCACAGGAGTCACCTTTTTTATTTACGACCTCAGTTGTGAACTTACAAGCAGAGGCCCTGGGACAGCATTTCTGCGATTTCAGCAAAGGTGCGCTTATATGTTAGCTTGCCTGCGTTATTTTGTTAATATGCTTTTAGTCATATAAGGTTCCTTACTTGCTTTCCATTAATGGTTAGTAGTAAGATTTTTAACTGCGTCGATATATTTTCCTTTGTTGTTAAGGAAATGCATTACATAATATTATTCTATATTCCATTACTTCAGTATTGAAACTTTGAGTCAACTCAGCCTTCACTGTCGTCGATAATGCCACGTGTACGAAGATACGGGTCTTGCTTTTTCAATTCTTTTTTTGTACTATCTGGTTAGATTAACACTTATGCACCTACATTCCCAAATTCTAATGTCCTTTTCCATAGTAAACACTTTCATACCCCACTGACCAAACCCAACGTTCCTACTTTTGATCATAGGTATTTTTTGTCGGATCTTGTTCAATAGCGGTAATGTTCACTAACACGAAGCCTTTATGTTTAAGTTATATTTAAAAGGATGTTGGAAAATTTTAATAGCGAATAGACTGTTGTTTTTAAGTTTTTACTCAGCTTGGAACACTTCAACCACCACATGAGGACTAGTTTGCCTACCAAAAAGCCATAGACAAATCAATGCTGGTGAAGCCTTATTCATATACTCGTATGGTCTAGTTCGCGTTCTACAGCAGGTTCGCCTCTTTAGCGAATTATGTTTCCTGTGATCATGGGCTCAGAATTGATCGTTTATCAAAATCACGTAGTGATTGGTTTGCCGAAAGGAGAATTATGAATTATAGTGCATCGCACGCCACATTGGCCAACTTCCTGGCTACATAAGACCTCCACTCTGAAAACAGAAGACTGACTATTTTTTCCAATTATCGTACGTATAGTAAATTAATTATCATAATTTTTCCTGCACATGCCTTCCCTGTTTTGACTGAAGCGCTTAAATCAGTCCTGCACAAATACTTCAGACCGACCATTATGTCTTATTTAGATGCCTCCAATCCTCCTCAAATCTCAGCCTCAACTGTTCCACCTCCGGCGCTCAATCCGTTTCTACAGAGCAGAAATTCTCAAAGGTAGCTGGGAAAATATTTGTTTCCTTTGAACTGTTTTTTCGACTCGTAACCTATCCAAAAACCTATTGTTTCAAAAATAGAAGCCTGTTCTAGATTTTCTAGGGTGGGAGTGGGGGTCAGAGTACAAACTGCTTCGACAATGTGGGCTTTTATTTTGTGCCGCGAGTAAACTTCGTCTTGTCTTTAAGCTTTAAGAACTTGTTATAGTTTGGTTTGCTTGCAGGTGCTCACTCGTTGCAAATCCAAGACAGAGATATCGTTTGAAAATTTAGAATCCCATTCCGTGTGAAGTTCACAGTTAGCAGGTTCTACGTTCTTCCGAAAATTCATCTAACTGCTATCTCTTTATACAACTGCACGATTGTCTGTAGCAAGCATCATCACCAACAGCGTTCAGACATGGGTTTCGTTACTTTGGAGTTCTTCCGGGGAGCAGTTAAAAATCCTGTTCTTCACTGGATTCCTTACTTCCATTTTTTTTCGGTTTTCAGCACTATAATGTAAAGAAATGTTAAGTTCGAACTCTGTCGAATAGGACAGTTTGTGTTTATCGTTTGCACCCGAGGAGTCAACTCAAACGACTTCGCTTGGCCACTGGAGAGCAGACAACTAGTTGCATTATTGTGCATGATCAACGTTTTTGACTGTATGTTAACCGCCTCAGGTTATACTCCTTAATCACTCTTTTTGTTTGGACCCTTGATTATTGCAATGCAAGTTTCACGCACTAGACGGTGTTACGCAATAAGCCAGCTACCATGACCTATCCCATCCTTCTTTGGCCGACAGGTTCAGGTGAATCGCCCGCGTATGCGTCCGGAAAGGCAAAGTAATGCTGGTCCTGATTCGTGGATGTATTTGATACGTCGTCCACTACTCCCAGTTCTATCCCCAGTCATCTGAATTCGGGCGAGTCATTTAACCTAATAGTTCGATCCAAATCGGATCCATCACCTATGTTCGCCGTTATAAACAACCAAAATACGTTTGTTAACCCTCCCGATGCGCTGACAGTCGTGGTTTGAAGGATTGTTAACTGACAAGATAACTAATTCCTTTGAAACGAGAATTAAGCAGCAGAAATTCCTCTTTAATGTAACTTTCATAACACTTCTGTGCAACGAAGCCTGCCGCATGTGAAGTTATCAATTAATTCATTTGTGGTTCTTGCAGAAGGACCCTCGAACTCTGCCTTTTTACTGTGCCCAAGCCCGTTTCAGGTGTTTCAGGCCTTGTTTTACCATCGAATATGTCAAATATGATAAGAGCCAGATAGACGCAACGCATGCCTGACTCAATGTACACAAGTTCACGTGCACACAATTACTGCGCCTGCCGAACTATAAGTTTTGCCCCCTCCCCGCCTGAACTCTCCGCTATTGCTTAGACCCAACTGGGCCACATTGTATCATGGCATGCGTTGGGCTGCAGCGAGTCTGTGAGCCCTTAACTACCGTAGTTTGTGCGCATGGTAAGCATTAAAGGGTGATTTTGCGGCCCTTCAGCTATTACGTTGGCCGGAGTGAAAAGCGGTGAGGTCAACAATAACGTCGTGGCAATGCGGCTCCTTTCTCACAATAATGAACCTGACAGGTTTAAAACGATCACAACACTAACTGACAAGGTAGGTTAGTCTAACAGCAACGAGCCCTTCTTAACGTGACCTTTTAAATCCGACAACCCTAATTTAAGTCTGATGCGTGCGACGTTATGAGCCAATTCATACATGGACCCCATAAGCTGGTTATTAGGCAATGTCAGGGACTGTACTCACGCCCATTTTCGGTGGTCTTAACTTTTATTTTTCTCATCAAACACGATGGGTTTGGAAGAAGGGATTTTGTACAGATAAAGTGCGAGTATGCTTCGCTACAAACAAATTTACACGCGGGCTATCTCAACGTCCACCCAATCTCTCTTCTTTGGAGAGAGAAAGCTTTGACACTTGTTACCTGCGACGACCTAGCATCTGTATGTTCGCGTTGTGAGGGTTACTGGTTGAGCCCTCAATGGCCATTCCAAAAGATATTCGGTGCATTTGCACTCGGGTTATGACGGAAGTATGAGTCATGAATGGTCTCAGACCTGGTTATAGGTAATTATGTTGTGAAAGATGTTTTTTGTAACGAATAACAAGATCGCACTCCTGTCAACGTAGTAACGATATCGACAGTCGTCATATCACTTGAAACCCAGTTCCACGGTTGACCGAAATTTGAACGAAAAAAACACTCGCTGGTCTGGTCGCGTACGTTTACACTTCATCTTGTAAGCGTTTGATATCTGCAACTACAGATTACTGTTTGAAAAAGCTACCTCAACCTCACCGAATCCCTCTACCCAATCCACCACTATTGTCGCTCTGTATTGTGCCTGCACGATAAGGTCAATATCCTTCTTCATCCACTGTGACCAGGCGGATGTTCTGTACTCCAAGTGAGGCAGCCCAGAGGTGGCAAGGTTTCGTCCACATAGTTCCAATGGAAGCATTTTTACACGCACGTGTAATCTAATTGTGCTACTTGTTTCCTGGGCCGTGTTCTTACTGTGCTATAACCACTCCAAACTCTTAGTCGTCGGTACCTTTGTGTGCTTTCACACCTACTGCATTCCCATTAATAAAATACTGGCGCTTTGAGGAGAACTATCTCGCTTTCGAGTATAAGTTCGTACAGTTGGATATAGTGAACATGAAAACCTGCGGCTGGTTGGCGATTGTATTAGGTTTCTTCCATGGGAAACTCAGTTATCGGTTCACTGCAAATTAGTATTATGTGACCCTCCTGCGGCTCATTGTCAGAATTTTTCAATCAGAAAATTGTTGATATGTCCGTAGTGGGATAAATATTTTTCCATTATCAGGCAGTTTTTTTAGTGAAAGAACTTTCCACGTCTGAATTCCACTGTGCTGCAGAAGTGATATTGAACAAATCGCAATGCATAGGAACATCTTCTCCCAGCGCTTGTAAGGTTTTCTTTTAGGACGTCTCAGGTTGTGGATTTGACCTTGATCGTGTATCATTAATGACTATTACCATGAAAAAGTCTTCCTTCAAACGTTTATTGGACCTCTCACTACAAACCGCCAGGTTAGGCAAATGGAGACTCCATTGTTGCGGTAGCATGTGCAAAGAACCAGGGAGGTGATGTAAACTAACACGCCACCCTTGCTCAGCATTTTTCGTTCGTGTGTTATTACAGATCTCCGAAACGCTGACGATTCACATAATATTTTTCTGTGACAGTGCGGTCCTTTGAAAGCTAGCTGATTTTGTATGAATCTGCGTTGATCCTAAAATGTGCGCGGACTTCCTTTGCAGGCAAATGCTTGGAGCCGTCATTTTGTAAGATGCAGATACGTCTTTAGTTCTATCGCTTCAAACTCTATTTAAAAAAAAACAAATAAGGCGCAGTCCCTAATGCATAAAAACCTGTGCAGGTCATTTTTGGCCATTTTCAAAATTGTGCTTAAAGTGTTCCACTTTTTCTCTTCGACAAGGGAGTAAGTAGGGGAAGAACTCACCTGGCCGCTGTTTCGTGCGCTGGTGACTACAATTGGTTTTGAAATCACCTTCCGTGATCGACCTTGCTTAGTGTTTTCTGTCACTTCTATCGCCGGCCATCCAGAACTATTTCGCTGTGACTGTTTGGCCCACCATGCCCAAAGTATCTATATCACTGTGGTATGAGCAGTTTACTGCATACACTGCCTGTATTTCTTCAAGATTACGGCTGTGCCCTACAGTTTTCCATGACCGCGCTTTTCTCGACCTAGGCAGGAATGAGTCAAAAGGGCCGAGCTTTTTGCTTTTTCTGCATAGACACTTAGTGTTTTACGCTTAGTTCCATGCAATTATTTTTCACCCATTATTTAAAATTTCGAGTTTCCATTGAAAATGCCCCACAGTTGGCCTGGTAGCGCGGTACTGCATCAGATGTGAATTTTCTTATTATTTCTTCATTAAAAAAACCATTCCTTCGGTGCAAGAATGAGATTATTCCATAAAACTAAGGTCGAACGGTTTAAGTCGCATGTTCGGTATCTTGATTAGTTTCCGCGTGACCGAATTTCCTTGTGAAGGTTGTGTAGTGCCTTATAAGACTACTTCAGTGTCTTCTAAATTTTTTTAATGTTCCAAACCTCTACTTATCCTCCCATTCCATATTTACTATTCATCCTTCCGTTTGCACGCGCGCTGCAGAACAGTCGAACGTTGCAATGTCCGGCAGTCACCGGCTAATGTTTACCTAAAATTCGTTGCCAAATTCGTGGTCTTTGCGGTACTAGGTTGTGTCGCTCTGATTATTTAGTCTGCTTACCCTCACCTTCGAAACTTGTTGTTCCTCTACACTATGGTTAATTTTAACATACCAACCCTTAGCTTTCAAGCTCACTGACGAACCAATCAGAACAGATAGTGCCCTTTTCTCCCAGGTGCACTTTCACACGAACACTAGCACAAATTATTACGCGAACTTGAACATAAACATGAAGACATAAACGAATTGTGCGTGCTTATGTTGATTAACCAACTTGGTGTTTAGTCTTATCGGTAGCAAGAATCTGACTTGTTACGTAAACGCAACCGTTCAATCACCCGCTGACACTTCCTGCAATGCAGCCCTGCATCAAAGAGGTTTATCAAACTCAGTAAGTAAGTGCAGGTGCGACCACACTCACATGCTAGGGACCTATGACAAAAGATTATTCCATGTATTCCTGCTGAATATAAACATTCCGAGCGCAAGACGCGTTTTTCATTGTCTTTTACCCTCTTGGTCCAGTCTTTCAGTGAGTGACAGTTCGCCCATCGTAATGTACGATCGCTTCCTTTATTAGATTTTATTTGCGTTTGATTATTGCTGGTATTTAAGTGGTCGGGGTTAACTCATATTTGACGATGATGATGGTTGCCCATTTTCCTCTCAGCCCTAAAGTGCGTTCACAGCATAGGCAAGCTGAATTCTCACAAACTGGGTCATGGGCTAGTTAGCTGAATTAGGGAGAAGTGCGGATTTGTTCTACCAGAACAAACTGGTAAATTTTTTGCCAGCGGGAGGGACTACTCGACGTTGACATTGTTCTTGTTTGTTATATCTGCGCTGTCATTTTTGTGGTGGATGCTGTGGTGTCCAAAACCGCCAATTCAGGCCCGCTTGCAGCGAAGACAAATTGGTAGCTTTTAAATGTTGGCATAGTTTTGCGACTTTCCAAGCATGCGTCATTGTCATTTCTAGTTGACCTACATTTGCCTGGCTCGGAAGATTACTGCGGCTGTTTCCACGTCAGGTCGTCATGTTTGCCGGTCTTCAGTGAAGGTTCGCGAGACGTGTTGGTTTAGTCCAAGGTATTTGAATGCAGTCTGTAGGACGTCATTAAACCCTTGTTTATGTCCTTGTCGGCGAGTACTGGTAGCAACAACGCCCTAGAATAATAGTTCGAACATACTCATTAGTGGTTCTTCTAAAATTACCACTCCCTGGAGGTTTGATCTGCGTCAACTTTGCGGAGATGTAAATTTGTTCCAAAACCTGGGTGTTGGCCATACATTCAGTACACTTAAATAATTTTACCTGAACATCCAAGCTTGGCTTTGACAGATGGGCCTTGCTGTCAGGGCTCTAAAGAAACTTGGTCTGCACCACGGAACTGTGTAACTTCAGCTGGATTCCAAGGTTTGGTGAAGTTAGTTCATGGACAGCAAGCACTAGATGTTCTAACTGAGCCAATCCTAGTCCTGGTACCACGGGTGTTTAACTGCAAAATGTTCCGTATCGGTGGCTTGAGTCGCAACTCCGAGTGCTCTGGTTGCTCTGAACGTGGTCATCATCAGGTTACTTACTTCCCGAATCTATTTCCCGGCCTAAGAGGTACTTGATATCTGCATATAGCCTTAGAAGTGTAATATTCAGCCTCCTTAAAAACTTCACCCGAGGACATCTCCGGTGTTCCATTTCCTAGGTAGATATATGACGATAAGCAATCCAGCACTCAACACCGCAAATCGCCTTTATCACCATCACGCCCTGCCATCACCATCACCATCACTGCCAACCGAAGCGATGGACAGGGTGTGGCCGTTGCGCTTAGTACCTTCACTTGCAGGCTAATGCGGGTTCAGGTTGGAATAACCACCTAGTGCAACGTATCAAAATAGCTACCTGCTCCCCCCGGGCACCTCACACACCCCAAACACACAAGCACACCTTAATATGCCAACATATTCACTCACCCGCATCTAATTTACAGGCCCCACTTTTATCTTATCTCTCTCTCTCGTCTTTGTAGGGTGATGTGGTAAAAACTCCAAGCGGTGTCCGCAAGAAGTTCAACGGCAAACAGTGGCGTCGTTTGTGCAGCCGGGATGGCTGTACCAAAGAGTCTCAACGCCGGGGCTTCTGTTCGAGGCATCTATCAATGAAGGTAAAAGGCTTGGCAATCCATGCGCAGAACATCCCATAACGATAGAGTCTTTTTTTCGTCAAAAGTTTTGTGAGATCGGAACGCTACAAAATGCAGTTGCACGCAATATGTTAAAAGGTAGTTAGGCGGTATTAATATTGATCCTGTGATGTGGTAAGGCGGACCATATGAACTTTCTAAAAAACCAGGACACTACGGTCGGTTAAGGCATGCTAGGTAATCATCCTTTTTCATCGATATTTTCGCACATCGCTTCTGCATGCTATTCACAAGCCAGTGCACTTCGGTAACCTTTGCTTGCTGTTTCAACTGCTCCAGTTCCTCTTCTTCATCCTATGCTAGTGTCCTGCCACATGGCCCTCTATTCCGCTTGTGCACTGGAAGTGCAGACAGCGTGCCATCTAGCCTATAACCGTAATTTGTATCCTAAAACTCTCTTGTTGTGCAAAGAGCTGCCTGGCTGTAAAGAGGTTTGATGTAAAATGGGCCTATCTGCACGCCTACCGTTCACTTCTACCACTCCAATATGCTCTGCAAGTCAGGCTAGCAGCCGCATGGGGCGCCTTTCTCCAAAGTCTGCGTCGCTACCGTAGCTAAAAGTTGGGCCCACCGAGAACGCAACTTTGTCTTATGGACGCAGACTACTTTTTCTCCTGACGCATTTATTTATCAGACCGATCGTCGATTTTGGCGATGTCCACCGTATGCTCCATAGCAGGGTGGTGCAGGGACGGTGATTCGTGCTGGATGATAGTGAGAGTAAACTTTCACTGCACCTAATCACTCTCTGTTCCATTTCCCCATCTGGGCCTGGTGTCAAGACAGAACCAAGAAGACCGGAGATGGGAGAGGGTACAGGCCCACGCACTGTGGTCCAACACAAACAAGAAGACTACAACACAAGCGAGGGGTTGCTCGGATCCCACGGAGTGGGAGTGCAATAAAGGCCACATTAAGAAGGAGCCATTGCAGCCTGACTCAGTCCGCCAGTCGGGCACTCCGCACAAACACACACCGGGCTGACCACGTGGTCCGAGTTATTCCGTCAATTGGCAACCTTCCAAGCCATGGCTTTTCAGCATACCGTGATGGTTTCAGGCACATTACCTTGTTTATAGTGAGGAAAATGCACTGACCCAGTGCTGTCTTGACTTCCTGTTTTGGACGGTTAAGGGAGTAGTTCGCGATGGTTGATCTATTTATAACTTTGTGTACCGTTTGTTTTCAACACTGAAGATGTCGCTGCCGCCTGATGTCGCAATTCAGGTACCTGGGTGTGGTGAAAGCCCTATTATCAGCGAACCAGCTGTCTATCACTGCAGTAGAAGACTATCATTATTGCTCCTGTGACCTGTGGTGGTGGAGGGACACTCACCGATCGCGTTATTCCGATGCTGTGACCCTGCAACATATAGCCATTTAAATCATTTGCGGTGTACTAGTAAGTGCAAGTAAGCTCACAGCACGGTTAAAACGAATTCTGAGCCATAAATACCTGGAGTTTCGAACTCCGTTCATGTGATGTCAGTTCAAGTGTCGCAAGCGACGACGTCTACCACCACCACCACCACCACCACCAGCAGTGAATCAGTTTACAGTGAGGCAGACTTGCGCAGTATCGACTGCAATCTCCATCTTACCCAACAGTTTCATATGACAAGCCAAAGTCAATATGACCGGACGTGAACCCATCCAAACGTGTTACGCACACACCACCTGGTCCTCGCTCCGCATCTGCCAGGCTTCAATAACGGCAGTTTGTATCTCCTATAAAGGCCATAGTAAGTGGAAGCCATTGCAGCGTGGTACTCAGTCTTGATTGGGCCACGCTATCCTGTCACCTGGCATTCTTGGGAACCACGACTCTTGGCGCGTCTTGATGTATTCAAGCGCTTAAGATTTTTTATAGTTAGGAATGTGCTGATTGACTGTTCTTCTCTCCGTCTCCCCACCGTTAACCATTCGATTGTCATTACCTGTCAACTAGCTGGTGCTGATATTGGGCGTGGTGGCTAAGAAGACTGAATAGCCCTTCTGCGCCTGCCACGCAGCCTGATCCTCGCTTCTTGTGCCAACCTACACAGAGGAGCACGCTTACCACCAGATTGCAATGTACATTTCTGACATACATTTCTCCCAACATAATGGCCCTAGCAGAGTGGATTTGCTCAGCTTTGCATATCAGCCAACCGTTCTGCCGCTCCCTCAGTTTCTTCTGCACCAGGCTTCGGGATTATCTGGCGTTGTTGGTATCGCTTCTGTTGGTTGTTTAGGTACTGCGGGTTTGTATTTATAGGAGAAAAATGAAGATTTCCTCGTCATTACAACTTAATTAGTCCTGGTGCGGTTTACGTGCGTGACCGAGGGTTTCAATGACGGTAACCTGAGTAACACGTTGCAGCTATCTTCACTCACTCTCGACACTAGCATTCGTCTCTAAGGCTTACGTTTTTTCGGGTTGGAATTTGTGTAACTGCTAACGTTCAATCTGCGTTCGGAGTAATGCCGTGTTTAACTTACCTGATGTTCGCTTACTTTTGGGATGCCCGCGGAGTTGCAGTTGCAGCCTCACCTCGGAGAGGACGATGTGCTGGTCCGTGCAGATTTTGAGGCCACATATCACCATTTTCAATAGCTCGTCACTTTAGTCACTCCTCTAAATGAGGGCATATTCCAGCAGCTGCTAGTAAGGTCTTCTCCTGGATCGGGCGATGGAGCGTGTTGGTCAGGAGGAAACGGCTTCGTACAGGCCTATAGGAAAGGAAGGTCATTGTTTTTTAGCTGCCGATCCCATAGCCACCCAGAGTTCCCCATCAGTGTCATCTGTGCAGACGCGAGCATTGAAACCGTCGAGGACCGTAAGTTTGGCCGCCCTTGTCATAGGCACTATGAGGGCGTGTGCCTCTTTGTAGAACTTCACGTCAGTGGGGCTAGTGGTTGTCGAAGCCGGGTGTAAACACTGACGACACTGGTAAATCTGTTTCACTGGAGGAACATTCGCAGCCTCGTGAGACGACCATTAGTCTGCGGCGGCAGGCAGGACCGTCGTCTCACGACGTCATTCCTTCCTCTGCCTGTAGACGTCCACTCCAGAAGGATGTGCGTCCAACATCCACTTTTCACAGCTGTTCGTTTTCGGTGAAGCAGGTCTCACTGAGGGCCACAATTTCCACTTTGTAGGACGCCATTCCGTGGGTAACCAAGGCAGTCCTTCTTTATTAAGGTTGCTCTGAGGGTTGTCTAAAGGGGAATGAACATCCCAGAATGCCAGAATGAACACTATCACTCTAGCAGCCTGTAGGGAGGCAAGGGGATTGAGCGTGTCCTGCGTCAAAAAAGTCAGCTTGTTGGCGGTCTGTTTGTCAACATTTTAGAACAACTTTGATGACCCCCTCTCCTACTAGACCGTAAGCAGTACTACTCCTAAATAGGGCTGCTTAGTCCCCTCAGACAGCTCATAACGATCCGAATTAGCCTGTGTTGCCTACAGGATTGTGTTCCGTCACGTCTATATGACTTTTCGTCCTGGTGTGTGGAGTGGGGGCGGGACTTCTGATTGTGCTGATGCACGTACGTCGTCATCCTCATCTCGTTTACAGCGCGCAGGTCAAAAACAGGTACGATGACGTGGCTGCCATGCTAAGCACTGTTTCGTGGACCCGCACAGATGAGTGCTGAGTGTCACGGAGGGGAGATGAAGAAAAAAGGTATAACCAGCTTCATCGATGCTTTTGACGGGGGGGGGGGGTCGTCCGTCCTTGTTTCAACGTGGCTGTGTCTACGCTACTAGGCCATGTTTACGTCACGTTTGTTGCATCTTCAGGCATGAAAACTGCCGACAGTTTATCTGTAACAGGGTTACCTCGTAGATGTAGGGTGCGATGCCCATCCAACTGCATCGAGAAACGGAGTAACTACACCTGTGTCGTGAGTCCCCACCTGCAAAACCCTGTAAACGCACTTCAGGTGCATCCGTCAGATACTGAACGTGCGTGGGTCCTGTAATTGACCCGTCCCAACCGTGAGAAATGAACTTGATGCAGTTATCACATCTTTCAGAAACGAAAAACTGATGTAGGGAATATTCTTCTCAAATTCTGAACCGAATACTTTAACCCCCCCCCTCAGTGATCGTTCCGTGTGAGGACGTTGCCAGCATCAAAATATAAGTGGGGTCACAACCAGCCATCTACCGCGGAAGTCCGGTTGTAACAAAACCACGAAAAACTACAGCACATCTCGAAATGACTGCTTTTGAAAATCCACAGGCTCTGTCCAGCCACGCTAACTGATCGAGTAAATACTCCCTGAGTCAAATATTGGGTAGACAGTACGTACGAACTGAGGGGATATTGTCGTTACGTGGGTCTTCGAGAAGGGTTGAATGCCGATTTTTTGTACTATCGTTAACTCAAATTCGTTGGCTGACCGTGTCTTTTACCCACATGCTGTTTCTTCTACCGGATCGAACCATGTCTGGTTTGCCGAGGCAGCCCGTTCAGTACTAAACGTCGGTCTTGTTTCTGACCTGACGCCACGGTGCCATGCGTTTTAGGGGCATTTAACTGTCGCTTATGATTTCCAAGCATTTTAGCTTAGGCGAGTTACCAAGCTTTTTCAGTCATTCTCGACAAACAATCAAGACAGCTGATAAAAATGCAAAAGAAGTATATGAGGCCGGAATTACTTTGTGACTCGGCATGCAGCTAAGGGAACCACAAATTTTCGTCTGCAGTTAAAAACTCGTTACACGAGAATGTTTGTGGAGAAATCAGCAACGTTAAAACCCGACTGCATGAGCCCAGGCTACGCGCATTACACAAGACACATCGGCAGCTGATATATTTCTTCACTCCTCCATTTTCCTAATGACCCAAAACATGCTATAAAAGCTCTCTTCTTCTATGTTTAGGGTAAGGAAATTCGGGCCTTCAGTTACGCCGCCACGGCTGCAGCCGCCAATATGTTCGGTTCCCATGCGACCGCAGAGACCACCGCGGGGTCAGCGGCCGCCGGCAGTGGTTGCTCGTCTGGTGCCTCTGAGGTCCTGCTTCCAGGCACTGGGCGAGATATGACGGCCCTAAATTGCAACTATGGGACTGCATCTGGACTGCCGCCGTCATGCAAAAGTGAGTTCCTTTCCGTAGAAAGTGTCAACGGACCCGATGCTATAGAAAACTGCATGCACTTGACATGCAGTCTGATACGACTGAATGCTAGACTGTGCGCGGGTATATCACGATCATAAGTATCTTAAGCTTTCTACTTTCCTCGGATATTAATTTTTAAAGGTGAAATAGACTCTTCGGTAAAAACCTCAATTTCGATTCGAAGTTTTATGTAAATATTCGAGCTAAAATTCATCGGAGTAAGCGCTTAACACTCACAGGCAGCATGGGTACAAGCTAAAAGCCCAGTCAAGTGTTTCGACGGTTCTGTGCGACTTCATGACGCAGCTGTGAGGAATTCGGCTGCAACAAAATCACAGTGAGTCAGTCAGTTATTGAATCAGGTGCTTCTTACCTCAGCCTCAGACCCAAACGGAAAGTCGGTATTCGGTCTCAAAATCGGTCTTTCCCAGTGACCGTTAATCCCGATCGATTTTATAAGTCTACAGTACGGGAGAATGCGTTATGAGCACATTTGAGCCTGTAGACTCTCAGAAAATCATGACATGATATGACTCGATGGAAGATTTTGCGACATTGATAAAATTATGTAGAGTAAACTGGTTTGCAAGTGTTGTCTCGGACAACTTCACTGTCTACCAGTTTATTTGGGCATGTTCTGCTCTGGTCAATGAAGTCAGTAAACGAATTCAGTTAGCGGAAGTAATTACCTTAAGCAGCCAATGTTCGAGAACGCCTATTCCACACAACGCCACAGTCTGCTTGTTTCCTAGGATTCTTTAAAGTACGCCTATCGAGTACGTATTTGTTTTTTTTGTTTACTTTAGGTCGCAGTGTGCCTTTGCCTACACCCCTGGATCTGCTTCCGGTCCTTTCCCTATCTCACGTGACCACCACCGTCAGCCCTACCATTTGGCGTTCTCCCAGTTTCCACCGCCGCCATCTCTTCTCTGCCGAACGACCAGTCCTATTGGGGTAGCCCCACCGACTCATCCTCATGCCCTCCTGCTTCTGCGACCACCTCCTTCTCTCTACTGCCACAAACACCATCATCATCCTCATCAGCAGCAGCAGCAGTAGCTGTCGTCTCCTCTTCGTCCTACTCATCGTTCCAGCCCATCACTGCCGACGGCAATCCTGTTTGTAGTACCACCGGAGATGGGCGGGTCATCCGCTTCTTTCCACCGATTTCTAATTACCACCAACCCCTGAAACAACATACTCATCCTCAACAGCCGCTGCAGCCACAGTCGCAGCACTACCATCCGCAGCAACAGCATCCTAACTCGCAACCCCAGCAACATGGAACGC
Organism: Schistocephalus solidus; assembly: GCA_017591395.1. NCBI lineage: Eukaryota > Metazoa > Platyhelminthes > Cestoda > Diphyllobothriidea > Diphyllobothriidae > Schistocephalus > Schistocephalus solidus. The sequence goes on from WEDG01013802.1 coordinate 19,478, forward strand.
CGGTCTCCTGCCACGACCTCTCTCAGTCCGCCATCCCGATGACTGCCTGCCTGTGAAAATATACATCTTTGCCAGTGCCTGCCAGGGCACATCCCTTCACCCATGTAACTGCCATATTTTCGCTTTGCTGCCTGCCGGTAATTTTGATTAAGTGCATTTTTGCTCCTCCTCCTCCTCATCCCCCTCTTAGCGCCATCCTTTATTGTCTCTTGTTCTTCCTAAAGACTACTGCAATTAGTACTTATTATGTTCCCCTCGCGCGTTCACTACCGGCACCGGTTCTTATTACTTTTCCTTTGTTTTGCCACTCTGACTTGATTTGCGCCTCACCTTTTTCTGCATTGTGCATTTACCCTAACATGCCATCACCCGTCGCTTGTTCCACCTCGCTTTTTACCACATTTTGCGTAGGGGGCGCAGCCAGGCAAAACGCACTTCAAATGAGCTGGGGCTACCACCACCGCTGCTGCCCACGCTTACCCCGGATGATTTTTGGACCAATTTTGTTTGTTTTGTAAAGGCCTTCTTTCCATTCCACAATATTTTGACCTCCTGCTTCTTTAGTCTCAATTCTATACTTTTAAAATGTCTAAAAGTGTTGTTGTTTTTGTTGAGTAATTGAGGAGTATACTTACATAGTACACGACTGAGCTATGCTTTCACTGTTCAAACGGGAGTACCTATCTACTACTTGCTGTCCTAGTTGACAATAGGTTCTTACAGAAATTCACAAGCTGAGCGCTTTAAGGCCACTAACTTCGTGGAAGAGCCCTGTACCACATAATTGGGTTGCGGCTCTATCAGGAATGAAGCCTTACCACATTGGTGATTTACGTGCAATAGGGTACGGTTGTTTTTTGATTTGGCTGCATTCATGGCATCTTTATTTACGTTGGCTTATATCCAAAAGTGGCCCCTGTAATGCCTCGTGGATGCCACCTAAAAAAGCCGATTGATCAATGAAGAGATTAATAAAAACACCAAATCATTCTTTCGTTTTTGTCACTGACAGCCTGAATCTAAATCAGGATCGTGTACCAAGACGGCATTGCTGTAATAAAGCAGGACAGGTGGTGACTTCATCATTTCAATGGATATTAGGGTGTTAATCTAAAGTATGCAACCGGCTAAACACTCCCCGTCATTTTCTACTCGCACAAGCAATTTGTAGTTTTCTCCAAATACGTACTGAATCCGGCAGACGCAGGTGACAAGGCCCACTACTATCCCACGAGGTGGGGGCAGCAACGACTTGCGCGGGCGTTTGTATCTAAGAACGCAGACTTGTGAGCATTTACCTCGCCGCGTCCGCCAAGTTTGGTGGGTAAGACAAAATAAAGGCGGTCGGGGGTGGGTTTGGGTGTAGGAGCTGACAGAGGCAAACAGCCCGTCCGCATGTATCAGGCTTCGATTTAGGGGTCTCGGTGCTCATGACAATGACTGATATCGAGGTCACAAAAAATCCATGTAAGCCTCGCCCCTCGTTCGCAACAAAATCGACTTATCCCCTCTGGAATGATCTGTTCCCCCATAAAAATGTACTCTTCAGGGCTGGTCTCACTCCCCCCCCCTCTTATGCACTAACCAGTGGTCTAATACTGCCAACCAATCAGTGATAGAATTGGGAGGAGTGGTCGGGCCAAGTTAAACAACCCGTTCACGAGTGCTGCACGCACTGCCTGGTTCCCCCACTGTCGAGCACGGTAACTGATGTGTCCGGCACGTCCCGCCTGCAACAGCGCACTACACACAGCAATCCAGGCCTTCGCAGCCTACGCATCCCGACAAACGTACACCCCCTTGTTTGGTCTAAAGCATTTGCGACGCAACCAGTTTGGTAGGATGTGGTGTTGAACCCAGACACATTTCCACCTCATTACCACGTCGTATTGTCTATGTGGGGTGGAAGTGAATACATTTCCCATAGTATAACTAGCACATACACTACACTGAGTAACGTTTCGTAAGTAGAAGTCGAATGAACTCGTAGCAACGAAAACGTTCTGGGTGACTCTTCACCCCCTGGTAGTTTGACCGACGCAAGTGACAAGGACCACCACTGTCCCGGCGAGGTGGTGGTGGTTTGCGCGTGAATTTGTTTATGCATTAACAGACATGCGCTGCACCTACGTCTCTCTCTCTCTCTCACCGTGTTCCGATAGCAACAGAACGCCAAGACGACCGGATACGGGCATGGGCGCAGTAGTTGACAGGTAAATAGCCTGTCTACAGGTACTGCATGGCTTGGTCCATAATTCCGGATGCACCAGGCTTCATTAAAGGGTTATCGGATTGCAAAGAAGTGAGAGATGCCAAAAATGCCACAGCAACCCAGGGGAGGGGCAGTCAGGACAACCACGACTGGCAGTGTGCCATGATGGTCTCGAGCGCATCAGTTTTGGGGAAAGGCCAACTCATTATCGGCTTCACAATCTCTGCCCTCACGCATTCACCTACGCGGCCTGTCTGAATAACTCAGCCGACTACTCTTGACCCTGGGTTCAGTGGTTGGTGTGGTGTGAAAGACTACCAGTGATAATCATGCGCCTGATTGTTCTCCTCCCTCCACACATGACTGGAATTTAAAACGCAGGAAAGGTATGCGCACACAGTAATGCTGCATCCGACTTGGCTACAATGATAGCATTCGTTGCTGGATTCTTGAAGGAGTAGCGTGCGACCCCTGGGTAAAGCATGACTGAAGCATGTGGTTACCGTCAGGACACCCAGAATGGGCAAGGATGCTGGTAGCATTTTATGGTGCTGAGGCAGGTTCCAATGGATCCTACGTTATCCTGTAGCGGCCGATGACTTCGAGATTAGCATGCACGGAATAGCAGACGACCTGAGATAGTCACCTGAAAAATAAAACGCCGAACGAGGTTGTTAAATGCTCGACAAACACACGTGCATAGATGTAAAAGACAAGCCGAATATTGGAAAGTCTATGTTAAAGGCGATGTCAAACAAGCAGAAAAGGAGGGCAAGCGAATTATACGGAGCATGATTTTTCATATGCTATTACGCGTTTGGAGTGGAAGATGGTCTCGCATATCAACTAGAATACCAGTAGGTAGTGCAGTGCTGTTGGCAACTGCAGGGTGAGGTAAATTAGGGATGCTGATGGTTAAAGAAGGGAGAAACGAATGACGAGGGAGACGTCAGCGACAGGAAGGAGGAAGAGGACACTGGCCGTCTTCGTCAACACGCGATTGCACCATTCCCATCCTGGCTCTGCGCCGAAAAGTAATCACCTCATTCAAACAAGGCAGAGAAGTTCGTGGGGCGCTACAATCCAGCGAAGCAAATTCTTAGCCTGAATAACTGTTGACATTCTAGTTTTGCGTGCAAGAGGCTTTGCCCAGGCGTCTGCCGTCCGGTCAGACCAGCAAATCGCAATGGCAGACCTTGGCGGCAGTGCGTCAAACCTGTCGATTTTACGCAAGACCTCTCCTGGATACTTTCCTAACTTTCAGGTGTTTAAATCCGGTCAAATTTTATCCTTGTATGTTGAGTATTGCGCACTTGCTTACAGTCACTCGGGACAACGCTACCGTAGGGTAGTCGCTTGGGTAGGCGTTTGGATCCTGAGTAGATATGCTTAATTTCCATGGTGATGAAGAAAAGGCTTATCGTTAACGGACTTTCACTAACCGGTAACAAAACTCACTCGATCCGCTCTGCCTTGAGGTTCACTCTCGTGCCCCGCTAGCAGCCGCACAGCGGCTGGTAGTGGAATAGACAGATGAATATTTTCGGCACTACTATTCTACAACTAGCCGCTGCGCGGCTGCTGGTGGGGCTCCAGAGTGAGCCCCAAGGCAGAACAGGACGAATGAGTCCCATTAGCGATCGGTGAGCGTTCATTAACGAATGCAGTCAATATTCCCGATATAAGCCAGCAAGACAAGGAGCCCGTTGCTCACTGTTTAGAGCGTTGTACGTCTGATCAGGTCACAGATTTGAACCTCGGGTGGTTCACTACCTGGGAGTTGGGTATGACTGGCTGATGATGGCTAATGAGCCGAAAATAGCCATTTCAGTTTCCCTTGTCATTGTCGGCAATATTCATCTGCCAAAATGCTTATCATTTTAAGCCTGGGATTTAGAGTCTTGATCAGTGAACCGGAATTCTATCCATTATTGAACTGTATGACGGCATCTAATAATCGTTCGTTTCCATTATAACTTGCCAAATTTACCGGCGCTTTATCAGCTTTTCTAGGTACTTTAAATAAAAAGCGCATTTACAGGAAGGCCAACCCTAACATCAGAATTTAATTTACAGAATTTGGGCCAAGTTTTACCACAAGCAATGCGTCCGAGTTTATGCCTTTATCAAACTCCGCCAACTTATTTCCGACAATCGCGCCAAGTGACCAAGGTCATGTGTCCAAAATCACGAATACTAGCCAATGGTTTTTGCAATGCAAATGTTTCTGCGCGAAGCCTGACTGAAATTAGCTGTCAGTCATCCTCGCCACTCTAAGCCAATCCTTTGTACAAAATTGAGGTAGGTAGATGATGAAACAATGAACGTTGTTAACAGGTTTATTTGGCCATTGCAGTTTGCAATCTAAAACCTGAAGAATAAGCACTGTTACCTGAAATTCGGGTAAAGGAATTTGAAAAGTCAGCACCTATTAACCAGCCATATTTATATTAAGTCACACTTGGAAATACAAACGCATCTAGAAGTATTTTCTTTTATCTACAAATAACAGGATGAAAGAGTAGTTCTTTCAACAAAAGTTGCAGAACGAGTACGCTCTCTAGCCGAAAAAATACAAGACATCAACTTTGTTTGAACGTAAGCTCTAGGCCCACATGCGAAGTTAGGAGAGGGAAGAGCCAACACGGTCAGGTATGTTATCACAAGGGTGTTCATAATGGGAGAAAGTCATGACATGGAGTCATAGAATCCACTTATATAGGGAAAATGAGTTAATTGGACAGTACGGAGTACCCCTGAACCAAGTCTCACTTATTTTTTTCGACACAGGCTACGAAACCAACTGTCGGAAATGCCAAATTATTGACTGAAAGGGACCCACAAAAGATTCAGGGTTACTCTAACCGGCGTTTCACAAACGACCTTAAATTTGCTGTCGTTCGTCTCAAACTGCCGTGCGCAGCCCTAGTTAACATCTCATATCAAGGACTTGCACGTACAGCGTCTTCAGAATGTTTGCAGCCACGCGTAGTCAGCTCGCAGGAGAAGGTTCCGTGGTTTTCTGAAAGTCGAAGCCAAATTATATGTCTGGTAAGTACAGCGTAACCAGTTCAATAAGCCTGTGCATAAAGAATGCAAGCGACAACCTAATCCCACGGTGTCATGTGTGGTGCTTCTTAATCGTTCGATAACTGGAACCAAAAGTTTAGAATGTCAAAGTAAGGCAGAACAAGCATACTTGGAGAAGGACAGCCTTGTTTCCTCTCACAGGTATAAAGTCAACAGGGATGACCAAACACCACCGAGAAACTACCACACCTAGAATCATTGAAAAAATCTTCCCGCTGTTCACGTTAAACCAATTATCTTTGCCATGAAATGAGGAATAAACAAGTAGTAAATTAATGTTTCATAAATGCCACGAAGCCCTTAATACGCTGCTGTCTTCAGTCACCGAGAGATGAGGGGTAATGCTACTTTTCGCCGAAAAGTTCGCTAATGCGTACTGCAGACAATGATACTGTTAACGGCATAAACAGGCGGCCAGCCATAGAAAATAGCACGACTGAAATATTCACCCTACTGTAGCACGAGGCTTTTCCGGAACGTCTGGTTGTATGCATGACGTGCGACCGGAAGCATAAACAACTACTGATTAATTGCTCTGGTCTCCTGTAGCTTCATACGCAACGCGGTACCGACGAACAAATACCGACATAAACTGCCTGAGTTCGAGCTTCAATACTTTGCTGACGGCAAAAGATCAATATAACGAGAATATGAGTTTTTATAACGGTTTAAAGGACCGAGTCTCTCGGCTTATATTCGTTGACTGCTGTATGTCCAGTCATACTACGAAGATCGGGAAATATCGAACTGCGTGCTTCTTCACCGTCTCAGATGAAGTGATGGAGCAGATGCCAGCATAATGCACGAAGTAACCAGTCAGGCTTTGCCTGTTCGCCTTATAAAGGTGCACTCACCTGTGAAACACACACAGCTTTAAGAAGCGAAAACGTCAGGTGATTAGAAGTTTTGGTCGAGCGATCGAAACACCTACTGCTCAACGTAAAAATAGGCTAGATTTTCAGTCTCTGAATTTGGGCAAGCAGCACGATTCAGTATAGAATGACCAAAGTATTGAAAAACACCCCCTAAAGCTGCCTGTCATGCAACTTACCTTATGAGGCACCACATAGACTTACAATGCTTGCAGTTTCAAACGTAGAAATTTAGTCGATCTGACTATAAAGCGTCACCGGGGGCCGAAGGACATATGAGGAGGCATGAACCTAAGAAGCCCCTATGTTTTTGCGTGGACATGCTTCCCAACCCTCTGGATGATAGCAAAACATTTCTAGCTATGGTGAGGCCTTCAAATTAGCGATACACCAACGAAACATCCCCAGCGTGAATCAGGTCAGTGGTCAGATGCAGCAAAGGCAAAATGGTATGGCTGAATATTTCGTTCCAGTTCATCAGAATCAAGCAAATATCTTGAGGAACAATAACATAAATGCGGCCTGAGTATAGGCAGAGTATTGAAACAGAATTAGTAACCTTTCAGACTGTGGGGATAGATGAGAGAAAAGAGCAAATAGAAACACGAAAATTCAGAACACGAATGAGTTATACAAGCAATAAATAAGATTTACCGAAAGTCATCCTTGTCAACTTCGGCCCGAATTTTGGTTGGATATTTTGACCAATCCTCATTCACCGTAACAGTACCAAAAACAGGCGCACAGTGCTACAACCACACATTAACTATAGGGATTTGATTATGATAGTAATCGACCAAAGCGGATGCAATCAAAGAGGGACGCACGAGTGAAAACAAGACCTCCGCGTTTACCAGAAATTGCTCAGAATCATCAAATCTGGTGAACTACAAACGGAGTCCGCCTGATGCAATTTCACAGCCCCTTACACAAATTAATTCTAAACGCGACGTTAACGGAATTTCGCTGTTCATGGATATATCGGTATACACTGAATTATATGAGGCTGTTTTATCTTAAGGTAGAAATTTAAATGCGGCCACAGAGACAAAGTAAATACGATTGGAGCTTTCGAAAATCACACGCTAGTACTTGTGTGGTCATTGTGTGGGTAAGTACACCGTCATGACTAACTGAAGGCACACTACCTCTGTACCCTAAATAGGGAAAGCACTCTGGGATGGATTCATTGACCGCACTGCCCATAAGAATTACACTCCCCTATAACCTCCCTACCGGTAATTGTAGATTAACCTATTTGCAAGTCGACTGTTCAGGTTATGAAAAATGGTAGCGGCGTAACTGAAAAGTTCAAAACGCCTAACGAACGTCATGCAGAACTGCCTAGGCTTATCTACGTAGACGTCGTTGTCGAAGAATGCTCAGTACAGTAGGACCTACCTGATGACAGACAGTAGATTTTCGATCTCATGAAATGCCAACCGAAATTCTGAACTATATTTTTTAATTCGAACAAATTACTTTGATAGCGTTCTAAGCTTGATTAATTTGCAGCCTAATCCCAAAGGCCTTCAGTCACGTCACAATGCTGGCTTCTGAAAGAACTTCTTTCTGACCACCTGCAAAAAGCATATGTCGTAACAACTGGTTACTTAAGTCGCATTGATAGTTCTAACTGATTTTCAAGGCTCATAAATGCAAATTTAGTTCATGAAAAAATGAATTAACATATTCCTTCTTGCATTCGTTTGATGGAAAAATTACTCCGCTTTTAAATGTTATACTTTAAGAAAAAGCCAAAAAAGAACTAAATCGTGGGATAATTTTTAAGTTTATCGGTCGTTACACTTGCATTCAAGGTTTCCAAAAATACCCGCTGTTAACATTCTGTCTGAGGAAAATCACCTTTTTCCTAACTTACGAAAGAATGATAACAAATTTCTCGTAAAATTTGGCAATGAATGTTGATCACGCGATGTCATTTATTGACAAAATTAGTAAATTGATAGGTACAATGTAATATGAATGACAATTTCAAGGTCTTAAACAAACTTAAAAACCGAAGAAGAAGGCCTAATCTTCTATCAAACGAGTAAAAGAGAGTATATTTTGGTGCACGTTTTAGTGAAGCATATTTAAACTCATGGGACATTAAAAATCACTGGAAAAATCCATACTAATTAAGTAGCCAGTTGTTACGGCATATGCTTTCGCAGGTGGTCAGAAAGAAATTCTTTCCAAATCTGGCATCCTGTCGTGACTGAAGGACCTTGAGATTAGGCTGCAAGGTAATCAAGCTTAAAAACTTACCTTAGTAAGTTGTTCGAATCGAAAACACATTTCAGATTTTCGGTTGACAATTCAAGCGTCATGAAATCTACTGTAATTGCCTCAACTGTCAAACCCCGTGTGGTACAACATCAAAAATACCGAATAAACTTCTCAGCTTAATGGAAAGCCGAAATGTGTTTCTGCTTGATTTACTTGCCAAATGGTCGATCTTTATTCCGGGCTCACATCAAACTTATACTAGATTATTTTATTTGCGAATGCATAATAATCCTACGGGTAATGTACAAAAACCTAGAAAGATCCAAGAGCTGACCGTTTTAGGTTTCCTCTGTTACATTTTCAGGCAAATAGCGTTGAGCCAAGGTCTTCAGGCTAATTACATAATTCTAAAAAAACGTTTTTGAAAAAGCGGGACGAAAATTGGGTCCCAATTACCAGAATTAATTGCTCCTGATATACACGTCTTAAAAAGAATGCAGATCTCAGTAGAAATTTTCGAATACACTTCTTTCACTTCCCAAAGTAGGCTTTTAAAAACCTCCACATATAAATGGCATACAGAAGAAAAGGGCCTTTTAGTGGAGGTCTGTTCCTGTACATGAAATAGGGGTGGATATTTGCCTCCGGTATTCCATGGCTCATGTTTTTAATGACGTCGCTGGATGTATCAAAAAGACGTGTAGCAGCCCAAAAACAATTCTGGAAAAACACAAATAAATAAGTCAAGTAGACAAGTCCTAGGAAAAACAGGAAATAAACGCGGAAAAAACGCAGAAAAGTTACATCGGAAAAAAAATAAATAGATACAGTGGACAAACTATGATACAAAGAACAAAAACTATGCGGAAACTCCGCAGTAGTAAAGCAAACACGTAGAAAATGAAAATGTCCACACATAAACCAAAACAAAGTTCTTAAAGCAGTAAAAATATCGGACAGTGGCATAGTGACCAGTAAGGGTTCAGAAGAATCACTGAGAAGGACGGGGACAATCATCCCTGGTATTTCAGTAGTCCTTGGCCAGCCATGTTCTAACCCCAGGCGTACATAACCTGCGATTAGAAGTTGGGCTCATTGATCGTTCAGCTATGAAGCCATGGGTGCCTTGTTTTCTCACTTGCGGTCGAGAATAGTAACTGGGGGTGGGGGAATGGGGGTGGATGCCCCTTCCTCCCTCAAGCTCTGAACGCCGTCCCGCAGCTACCGTCGTTGCAGATCGTCTCGCTATCTCCCACTCAAGGTAAGCACTCCCCGAGTCCCGCCCCTGCAGTTGCCCACGGCACTACGCTCCCCACTTATAATCCATCGTCACGGCAGAATGCCCCTCCCCTACTTCATATGGGACACATGTACATGCAACAGACTCTTCGTTATTTTAGATTGTACCCACTATTTCACGTTTGTATGTTTACTACTTTTAGATTACTTTTAATGTATTTCTACGGGCGTCTTCTTATGACCCCTGCATTCCTGTGTTAGGCGTGCTGCTTATCGACTCTGTCCAGTACTCGCACTGGCTGAAGACGAATACGGATGCGTTACTTGCCTATGTGTGTATGGGTACATCAACGTCTTCGGCAAATACAGTATCTAAATCGATATGCCAATTTATGCATTCCTAGTTTGAGCATATTGTTTCCAGGAGTTCACACTCTTATTTGATTGGACAGGCGGCAACAATTCAAGTGTTCTCACATGCAAAATTTATGCTCCGTGTCCAGTCTGTGTTGGTCACCCGGGATAGATGGGCTCGTCTCCTGACCGCCAACTGATGCTCGTGTATACGGGTGGAAACGGGCTTTTCCGTTTAGCCACAATAAGTGGCATCACAACTGACAAATGGACCTTTGCAGACAACATATTTTTTATCGAAGTAGGCAGCCCTGGCGCAAGGGTGTAAAAAGCTGTGCACGCAAGGTAGCTGTGGGCTGGTGGGCTATTTGTTTGCTGTTTTTTTAAGTTGTTTTTCGAATAGCTCATACACCTTCTTTCCGTATGGGAGCGCTTGCCAGGTCATTAGGTTTACTGGTTGGGTGGCAGTAGCGTGCAAAATAATTCCTGTTTGAAGTCCTGGGGCTACATGCATTGACGAACCATGTCAGGCAGATAACCATTAAAAAAATAAATTGAAAATGTAATTAATTTCTGCCCGACGAAGTTATTCATCAGAGGAGTCTGTTTTGGCTCAATTTTTTCCGAAGAACCTCTTCCTTTTTTGCCGCTCACCGATGGGTTATGGGACTCACCCCTACCTTTGAACATATTAATGAACATATGACAGCGCTGTAAAATTGCCGGCAGTATTTTTCGCCGAAAAAATATGTTAGTTTCAAAACAAAAATCCGAGTTTTGGTGAAGCGTCCTTGGAACTCTCCGGTATTTAGGCCGTAAGCAGTTTCCCGATACATTGTTTCTATAAATCCAACGGTACCGGGGTAAGGGTGCAAGCATATAAAAACGACACTAGTAAATCAACAAGTCCGAATCTCACTCATTTTCGCTTCTCCATACACTCTTTCGAATCGTCCATATCGTTCCGGTAATTCTCTGTTAGTGGATGAAGAAAGTATAGTAGCTAATTTTAAATCTTGTATTTGGGTTCATGGATCTAGTAGACAAGCAGTTACAGAGTAAGAACAAATGGTTGAGCATAGTGAATCCATATGACATATATATATATATATATATCGAGCTCATCATCCCCCGAAGAAGACGAAGAAGAAGGGAGGACTTAATGAACCGGAATGTATTTTGACTGATGTTTCGGAAACCCCCTCGTTTCCATCATCAGATTTCTGTGGATGATCTTCCTGCTGGTGTTGACTTTTTCAGCCTTGACGCCTGCCTGGTATTATATCCCTGCTCGGAGTATGAACTTTGACCTCCCTGGTCGCTGTTGAGCAGGTTTACTCTCTCCCCTCGCGTGCCATAAGTACCTTTTGTTGCCGTCATGTTTGTTAGCAAGTCAGCGTGCATGGTGGCCTGTCCCTCGTCAGCAAACGGACTGAACAGTCGTTGACGGCCGCGTGAGTTGAGTTCAGCCTCGTGGGCGTGGTATTGAGTTGGTGTTCCACGCCGGTCACGTGGCCTCCAGTCGGCTCCTTTCTTCTTTTTCTCTGGTGTCCGTTGTCTGCCCTGCTTGGTTGTGCTCGAATTTCCCATTGGCCCTGCCCGGACTCGAGCCTTTTGCGTATCGCCTGGTAGGCGGGATGCAAGTCTATGGCTTTGTTAAGTGTGCCCGTCGAGGTAGTTGGGCGCTTTGCCTATATATATAATATCTATTGGAAATTTTCGGTTAACCCAGCTATAAGGATTTGGCGTGAACTCAAGGATCAACTTCCTGCCCGTTGGGCGTTTCAGTGCATTTTCATTGCGAGGGTTGCGCGATGTTCTACAGGAATAATATGAAAGTTAATATGTGGAATTATCTTGCGACAATGCATCATCTGAATGAAACAGACTGTACAGAGAAGTTGACACAACTGCTTCGGTAAACAAAAGAAACGAGCAGAAACAAAATTGTCTTTTCACCTTATCTTCCCCAAATGGCTAAATGAAGCAGCTAACGTTCATAGAAAAATGTACTGACAACAGTACAACCACATAGACAGCAAAACCGGCTAACTGGTGAACTCTTCTATTCAGGAAAAATTCATGTGGGCTCCTAGAGGGGCAGCTAAAAAAGGCATCAAACAAAAACGGGGCATAAATGCCCAACTGCTTTACCCATCCAACGTGTACCCCCTGAAGGACACGGTTGGGTACATCGATATCAAATGGCCCCTTTTGTACGAACACCACTGTCTGAGAACACGAGCACCAAGTAGAAAAACGGCCCCCATCCGGACGGTCAGGATACTGACGTGCAGATTCTGCGGAAACTCTTCATATTTGATGGACACCCAGGCAGAATTGTTGAGAAATGCAGGCAAGAAGCCAGATAAAGAAACTCAAGGTGACAGTCAAGACCAACTTGTTGGCGTGCGATGCCACGTGTTACTGGTGTGTCCGAGGAATTAAAAAGATGGGTGAGCGAACCTCGGGGAGGAGTCATTCACAGACAGGAAGCGAAAATCCGTCGCCGACTCTTGCGTTCTTAGGTCGCAATAACCACCCGTCAGAAATCTTGTGTCAGTTGGTAGAAACATTAAGACCATGGCCACGTCAGTAAACATGACAACCAGTCAACACGTCTGCACAAAACTGCACGACGACGAGCTCGCTGTGAGACGAAAAGATAAACTATGCTTGGCAGGTGCCCAAGCGTCCTCACCGAGGCACAAATTTTGTGTCGCGTGCGTAATAAGCTAAGGCCAGCTGGAGGACCGGAGGAAGTGTGGCATTCGACCGTTGGATGCGATAGATAGCCGCATCTGCCAGCCGCTTACCAGGCGCTGCGTGAATGGATCGATGATTTAACTGAAGGCAGTTCTCAGGGTGTACCTTGCCTGCTTTACTAGACGATGGACTCGTGTGGGAGTTTGGAACGCCAAACAAATTAACAACTGACTCAGGAGATGGCCTCCTTTTTCCTCCTTCCGTGTTAGTACCTTGTCCTAGCGTGTTTTCTGCTGTTTGGAGTATATATATAATTTATGCAAACAACGCTCATATAAAATAGCGTTATTACCAGTACTACTCGTTTTTATTATGGCTATTACGTGCTTATTCTGCAGAAAAGGATTGTCTTCAACTTAAATCTTTGTCGAACTTTTGCGTTGCACCCTAAAAAGTCATGTCCAGGGCACCTAGCTCCAAGTCCTGCACATAGCGATTTCTGTAATTATTAGCTCGATATTTATCTTGGGATAATATCCCAGAATTTGCCACGGGGACCGATGGCGGACACATAAAATATCTGAACCACTCGCTGTTGCGCCATGCAGCAGGAGGAGCATCGAAGAAAGACGTGCCTGACCTTTTACCTAACACCTCTGCAGGGAGTACGTTATGAAACGCAGTGAAAACACATCCATCTATCAATTTATATAAGCATGCATAGGAGACTACAGCAAAATCAAGGAAGATTGGGATGGCCGTCGTCGGCCAGCCTCAAATAACTCCCAAGTTTGGGGCATCTGAGGCTCAAACCGGTGAATTATGAAATTCTTCGGGAATACATATATTTTTGAAGTAAATTTTTGAGGTTAAAGCGCCAGCTCCCCTTCAAATGTATGGGTGGTGTATAAACCATTAACTGATCAACCACATCTAAAAGATTACTACATGGTTGACCGATGTCTACGTAAATATGAGCAAATTGGATCCCATTTCTCCGTTTGTATGGGCTACGTCCGTTTCTATTTTTCCTTAAAAATCTGTAAGCTGCATCCAGATTGAGAGATTTTTGCGTCATCTGAGTCAATCGTTTCCATGCATTCACGGAATTTCCTTTTTGGTCAGGCGCTAACAGTGCAGATTTGCGCTAAATGTCCGGTGTGCGCGTGGTCAACTGGAATTAACGGTCTCGCCCCCTCACTCTCGGCTGATAGGGGGTGAAGACTGATTACCCATTTTGGTTAAAGTTAACTTTATAATATCTGTTTCGTGGAATTTGGTGGCCAACACCTTTTCTCGGAAGACAGCCAACCCTGTTCTTTGGGTGTAAAAGCTATGTGCTTAATGTAGTCAATTGGTGGTGTTAAGTGTTTTTTTTCCACCGTCTTTCGACAGGCTCAAATAAATTTTCCACGCATACAAGAATTCTTTAGGTGGTGTTTTTTCACATTTGTGCAATCGTAATTTTGAAGACCTTCATTCCTGAAATGCTGATGTTTCCTGCGCTGATATCCGAGGATGAGAAAGTACAGATTTGAAGAAAATAATTTGAAAACTTGTTTTTCCCGGCCGAATTTATTAGGCCTCAGTACAAAGCTGGCTTGTGAGGGACAGGAGGTAGGATGAAAGTTGAGCATATCTCATTGCCATAATCCGTCGTGCGTAGTGATTCATCAGTCTTTCGATCAACGAGAAAATTTATGAATGATAGGTCTCCATCAACCTCCGTTTCGAAATTAAACTCGATTCCTGGAAAGGTGGAGTTAAGATTCGTCTGGAGCATAGCTAACTGACTTTTCTTGACAAAAACGGAAAATGCACAATCTACATAAGAAGAAATGCGCCGTCTTTGGGCGTGCATCAATATGCTGAGCACTCTAAGTACCACACGCAAGCTTTTCAAGGAGAAGTGCGAAATATTGCAACCATTACTGACGGCGTGACGGGATGTGATTCACGCCTTTTTGGCGCAGACATCGAGCAGACATAGACTGGTTTGCTAAAAGAAGCGAAGAGACGTTCCAGGAGGTAGTTGTGAAGAAGGAGACACGATCGCTCGAAAAAGACTAGTTTGCTACACATGGTTAACTAGTTAAACATTTCGGTCCACCTCCAATATATCTGACGGCCAGCTGGGGATCAGCCTCAAAAATTGAAGAAAGATATTAGACAAGAACGTTATACGTGACCCAACTCAGGGAACAAAGGATAGGCCAGCAAGTAATACGGGACCGGTGGTAATAGGATTTACATGGATGGGGCTTAATGAAGAAGAGGAGAACATCAACCTAATCCTAACCTTATCCATGGTTTTCGTTAGGTTTAGCATTCGTTGCTGGGTTAGTAGGGTCGCACAAGTGTTTGTTGTCCCGGCAAGTGTGCGGATTGCGGGATCCGGTGGCTTTGCCGCACGCTGACCAATATACGCGATATCCTTCCTAGCTGACCTGACCAAATTTTACTCGGACCCTTAAGTGGAGTAAGAATGAAGAACGATCTACGTGATCTTTCTTTATCAAAGAAAAAGGATACATTTTTAAACTACCACGGCGTCCTAATAGTCGACACTCACCGATCGCTAACGGAACTTAGGCGTCCCGCTCTGCCTTGAACTCACTCTCGAACACCGCCAGCAATCGCACAGCAGCTAGTAGTACTAGAGGCAGATGAATAATGCCGATAAAGAAAGGGGAGACGGGAATGGTCATTTCTGGCTCATTACCAAGGCATAAGATTTGCGATCAAGTACAGTATATCCATTGCGCTTTTGAGGGTCATAAGCAAAGCCCTAGCAATCCTCAGTGTCACAAAAAATAGTATTTGTAGAATTTAAGTAGCATGGTTTTAATCAAATTTATGCATAGATCTGAAGCAATCCTTAATTAAAGCTCGGTGTTTCAAGGGAGAGCAGGAGACATATGGAGTCAGCCAAGTTCTTTTAAAATAGCCGCAGAGATGTCAACTTCACTAGTTTTCGGGGAGATCATTCCAAAGTTTTACTACCCATTGCGTGGAACACTCAGACCGAAGATTCAGTTACAGCATATGCATATGAAGTTGCATTCAGTTCTCACGAATGCGAGGTGAGAGGTGCCACTAAAACCTTATCGGAGTAAGTCCTTGTTAAAAGCCACACATTAGATTACAAATCACGATAAGCTCTTTCCTTTGCCAAATAGATTAAGAAACTTCGGGTTTTCCAAATAAGTTCGATGCTATAAATACTTTATAACTTTGTTACCCAACATAGCACTTTATGAAAGTCTCTTTTGTCCTTTGCGAGTCATAACGGCTACGCCACTGTGCCAGACAATGTCCAGAAGGGTTTTCATTGAGAGTTACCAACGTCCTTTTAATAGTCTAAAATAATATCCTGGCATTTTTTGCACCTAGAGCGTATTGCAGTGCTGACTTTAGACTATGCTCTATTTAAATATCCTGATATTTTAGCAAAAGTGGCATGGGAACTTAAGTGCCATTCCGATAATATGACGTTATGCTGCAATTCGGATGGAAGTTGAATGGTCGCAGATAGACGACGGCACATTCCTGCACAGTGACATCGAGCAACCACCGCAAAGGTCGGGGTTATATTTGATGTAGGTTTTTAATGACTAGCTTCTCATTCTGGCCTTTCATATCTTGCCAGAGCCTAACATCCTCAGGAAATACGATCTTAAAGAGCTCAATCTCCCGAGGGCTGCCCTAAGCATAGAGAAGGAAGATTAAGGGTGCGCAAAATAAGCTCTGAGGAACCACACTAGTCTTGTTCATCCAGACAGATTGATTTCCACAGAGACCCACTGCTTTCGACCAAACAGGAATGACCTCATCGAATTTAGGAGCTTTACTGTCATATTAGTCACTCAGGCGTGCACATTTGTTGATGGCTTTCTGTAAATTGAGATATACAACATCTAATTCGAAGTCCTTTTCTTGAGATTTAATCCATATATCCAGAGAAGTTACTAGATCAATGAGACAGGAATATCCCCGTCGGACACCACTTTGTAAATGGTACATCACAAACTTATACTCCAGCATGCTTTAAAGGCACCTTCATTAGCTCGCAAGTAAGAAAATTCAAACTTAATCATTTAAATTTGTCTGCTGCCAGCCACCTACCTCATTTGTACTTAAAGGTAACTGTGTTTACTGTTTTCCCCTCTAAAGAAAACCCCTGTGCCCATTAACAGCTGGAAACGAGACGGAAGAGATATCATAAGCTCCGCGGCTAATTTGTTATGTAGCAGATCAGGTAGCCCATCCGATCCAGAAAACTTTTCCGGTATGATTTGAATGAGGATCTATCCTACGTCTTCGACGAAAAAGGCAGTAGTTTCCATTACAACAGTGTCCTGCCCTGGGTTGCCCTACCGTAAACACCGATTGTCAAAAATGGGACGTCAGTTTTAATATACGCGTCCCTTTAAATACTACGTTTCTGATTTTATCCTTGAAGAACAAAAAAATCGTCCCTGTAATTACTTCTACTGCGAACACACCCGTAAAACGCTTTGGGGCATGCAATGGTCTCTGCTGTCAGTAAGCACTCAAAGTTCCCGTCATCTGTACTTGCACGTGGCATTCTTAACGCTGCTCCTTCTACTCGGATTTTGAATCTGTAAATACCTTTCAGCAGCCTCAGATAGAATTTTTATTCGTTTTATTGTCCAACTGACCCACAGTGGACGGGAACAGGATCCTATTCTTTTCATAGAATAAGGTACTTCAAACAGACGCTCGATAAACCACTAATAAAATACTAGGAAGTTTCAATATCGCTCATGCCAGTTGAATAAGTTTTATCCGAAGCAGCACGCCTCAATGTGTCTACACTATCTACACTATCTTAGATATATTTTTGTCTAAGCCCTTCTTCCAGACCTAACTGTAATATTTTGGTAGTTCGTAGGTTAAACAGTAGAAAATCGATGGCGATATTTTTCGGGATTGGAAGTTCATGCATCTGGGTTCGTTGTCAAGGAAAGTACAGTAAACTTAAATTGATGTGATGAAAAATTCAGTGAAGAGTGAGTGGGGATATTTTTCAAAGGAAAGCAACGGGAGACCAGTGCCAAAAGAACGTAAACTAACGCTCGCACACGATCAGTACCATACCATGCGGGGTCTAGGGGTAGCACCACACAGATAGCATTTGGTCGCTCCATTTGTCTCGTACAGGTGGTGAATGCTCCTGTGGCCGCCTCTA
>WEDG01013816.1:0-14493 GCA_017591395.1 Schistocephalus solidus
CGCGCAGCCATTGTCCTGACATTTATTCTAACCCACTTTTGCTGGTAGCCCACTTCTCCCGAACTGGGCCGCACTAACTGAAACCCCTGTCACCCCCTCAAAATGACGTTCAAAATGATGCTCGGAGGTGAATGGGAGGGGTGGTGTGGGCGGCAGACTACGGTGACTTACAAAGGATATCTTTTCGATGCAGAACTCTTCGTTCAACCTCACCCTAGAAAAATGGCTTACAGGCGTGGCGGCCATGGCTCGCAAAAAGACAAAAATGTATGTCGATACTGTTCAAATTGTATGCAACAAAGCTAGTAAGACGTCTAATATATCACACTTATATAGACAGACTGGAATCCCTACGTCCATTCCCTCTTATTTACAGGCGGCAATGAGGTGATCTTATCTTAGTTTACAAGAAAATACACGGCCTTGAGCCAGGGTTGCGCTTCAAGGGCAGGTATCAATGGCACCTCTCACCTCAACTTTGTGGACACGAAATGAAGCTGCGCTCGATTTCTTCACGCAACGGGTAGTTAAACAATGAAAGAATCTCCCGCAGTCAGTCGTGGAGGCAACGTCCCTACAGCTGTTCACGAATCGCTTAGATAATTATATGTGTCCCTTTGTTTCCCTCGACGATCTTAAAATGTAGTAATACCACGTCAACTCCAGACATAAGTTATTTGTAAAAACAATGCTACTTACATTTTGTGAATACTATTTTTTTAAAGTGTGCGTTATTATGTGTACGAACACAGATGTATATGACACACTCTCATGCAAAACAATAGGGTATTCAAAGGTGTTGCTTATCATCCCTCACTAAATAAACTGATTATATAGTAACCATAAGCTGCATAACGAACGCTCGTCCGTGAATGAGTCATAAGTTTGTGCCCACGCCACCCTGCATGATGGCGTCAGCGTGTTTGAGTAAGCTAGAGCTCGGTGTACAGTGTGAGTACTGTCTGCGGAATAGGTAGGACTGTACGCAGAGCGATGGGACGGCGTACGATCACTATCTGGAGACGGCCAGGGAAGATTGAGAGCGCTGGATGGCTAAGTGAATAGCAATAACCTCGGCTGTTGCTAGCACCCGTTTGCGTATGCCCTTCAAGTAGTTTGTCGGTGTACCGGTAGATAACCTGAAAGGCTTCTTTGTCATAGACTTAAGCGAATAAGGTTATTAGTCAAGAGGTTGTGGAAATCGATCTTGAAGCCTTAACGGCCACGATGGACGGGATTGAGGTGGGGGTGGTTGCGGACGACACAACCAATTGCATAACTTGGGAAATCACATGAATTTCAAAGGGAACCTTCTGGTACTGAGATATTTCCGAAAATGCCTTCATCCATTTCGCCTTCCTGTACTACACTTGGAAGCCCTGGCATCGAATGGATCTCCAAACGGATGAGGTTGGAGAAAAGGAGAAGTGCGGAAATCAGAACAACCCTGGATGTCATGCATTCCGTGACAGTGCACTTTTCATCATCCGACTGAAGTTTGTTCTTCCCTGACTGACAAGTAAACACATGTCCTACAAGAGAAATCAAAGACAATCAAGCATTACATTTCGGAAAACCAAGAAATATGTGTGCTCACCGGTTACAACTAACAATCCTCCCATCCGATCAAACCATTTGAAGGTTAACCTGCTTGAGTTAGAGGTGATAACTTTTAGTGAGTAATGAAGATAGTAACATGTTAAATTTCGCATACAAGTCTGCACACACATTCGGAAGCGGATAACCAGAATCGCCGAAACAAGTGCACGGTTGCATTTGGCTGGTTGTAATGCAGAAATCCGTATAGCAGTTACCCGAGCCGGCTCTGCGAGAACGAGATCCGCTTGCCCTAAAATCTGACAGGACAGTTATCATACAAAATACCTTGAGGTGGCTTATTAGGTCGATGTGATTTTACTGAAAGAAACAGAATCATTTATTGCATCCCTACACTTTTTCAGTACACGCAGACGTCCGGAAAGTTATCAGTGGAAGGCAGTGAATATGGTGGTTTATGTGTAGGATTATTTAAACATCGATACGAATTATAATGATTTCATTCGTATCATGAGTGTCTCAAAATATTCAGAGGCATACTTTTTCAACGCCGTCCATTATCCTGTTGGCAATGGTTCATTTGACAACGGACAATGTATCAAAAATTGCACAGGCAACCAGGAGAGTCAGTGTAGAAATGATTGACGCAGCCTTTTATAGATGATCTTCCGCTAACTCGACGAACAGTTTGATGCAGTGTTTTGAGCAAGTAGGCTGCGTAGCTCAAGCCAAGATTTCCATGGAAGTCTTTCGCGAAAGAATGCCCGTTTAGTAGAAAATCTTTCTCCCTAATAGCATGTTTATATCCGACTGTATATTGACTTTGACCTATGTGTCGATATATGAGTAATATAGACATGTCACGATTTGTCAAATTAAGCGGAAGAAATTTCGTTTCTTCCTACGCTACCCCCCTTTGAAAACGAATATATACGGAACGCCCATTCATATTTCCTTACTGCGACCGCCAACTACGTAACCATCATTTCCCATCCTATGCAGCTAGCGTATACGCGTCTATCATCGTATATTACCATTACCCGAACGATGTAAAGAAAATGTCAACAAATATTTCATAGAAAATATAAAAAAAATTATTAAAAACGTTCAAAATAATAAATGTACAAAATTTTATTTTTGTCCTCGTTAGTAGTACCATTTGGGGTTGCAGGAGATGTACAACCAGGGGTAGGTGTTTTGTTTCTCGCGGAGAACAGGATACAACGTGGCAAATTCAGCTTGGTCTTCTATAAATAGATAGTGTGCTTAAGTGAAAATAAATCAACCAACCGTAAAAATGGAATTCTGATGGGTGTATTTGCACCGTCTTGCCGGCGGCGTCGAGCGACCATTTTAGGCGTCTTATAAATGCAGCCTCTAACTCATATAGGTTTATGTGGGCGCCTCCAATCCACCTGATGTACAGCTCTACATAGTCTGAAATTTAAAAGAGGTGTTATAACCCACCTGTAATGAGTTCGTACACCTACGATCCGCCTAACGCTTCATTTCCTTTTCGTCCTCGTTCAAAGCGATAGAATCGTCGAAAATAGCATAAAAAATGCATTTGACGAAGTCATATGTATTCCTGCCACCAAGGCACAGTAAATAAGACTCCTTAGTCAAAGTGTAAGTAAATGACAGTTACAAACCAGTTCCTTGCGGAATGATGGGTCAAGCAGCCGGGCACTCAATTGTCTGAACCCAGCGCGGCTAGCAATTGGCTGTGCTACTGGATTAGCTGGCATGTAAAAGCCATGCTTTGTGGAGGTTGAACTTGCCCAGCTTAGGCCAGCTCTTGAGTTCTTTGCCGGAAAACTTTGCGGCAAAGCATGCCCATAAACCATATCTGCCGATTTGCTAACATGTATACTTTCCGATTGACTGTTGCAGGGGAGTCAGTTGGCGCTGACGATTGTGAGGAGCCTATTGCAATCAAACTTCATATTAAATAACTGTCTTGCCTGCTCGTTCAGGAAAGCTGCATGAAGGCAAAGTTTCACTTGAAGACTCTGCTGCGCCCATTTTGTTCGCTTCCTATTCGAACTTATATCTGTAATAGGCAGCCTACCGGTGACAGGGGGCGGTGTTTCATCCCATAAGTACAGCGAGTCCTTTTCCCTGCACCGACGAGGCCTCTGTGAATGTCGTTGGGAGCTCATCATAAAATCTACAACCACACAGTTAGGTAGAAGTTACGGGGTGTTAATCCTTAAGCGGTTGCCGTTGCAACCATTCAGTGCACGTGAACCTCTACCTACGTGGGCTGTGCGGTTGTAGGGTTCACGTGCAATGTTCCCCCCAGGGGAAGGGTATGTAAGTGGTCGATGTCTAAAGTTGCCTTTACGCCACGGGTTGATTAATTCTATTAACACATAGAAACCATCAAAAGGGAAGCAAGCATACTTACGAATAGATTCCGGTAAACCCTAACAAAGGAGAGTTTTGTGCCCATAGTGGCCCTTATACACGTGCATGTCAGATGAGCTAATAGGGTAATCTAAGGAATCCGAAATATCTGTGAACTCTACGTATACTATGCGAATACGTCCGTCCTCAGTTACAAGAACATTTTTAACACTATCTTTTCACTTAAGGCAATGCATCCGTTGGCTAGTGAATTATCTACTCGAACCTGTCAGGTTCGGATGCATTTATATTGATCACAGGGCTCGCAGTTTCTAGGTAGTGAACCCCTAGGATGCTTGTGAAGAAGCCTAGGCCGACGTGTATCCTTTGCATTAAACATATGTTCATCCATCTCGCTAAACCTTCCAGCATCTTTTTGTAGAGGTTGCGATGGCTTACGTAACATTTTCCGCAATTTACCAAGGTAGCTTTCAAATGGAAAGGACGAGAATGAATCGAGAGGCCCATGACGCTGAACATCCTCGGCAATGTGCATTATGCTGTGCACATTATACACCATCTGTTCCTTACCGTATAAAACTTGGAAATTCTGCTCAAAAAGTGTTAGTTGTTGTTTAGCAAAACCAATGTTACTTGCACACAAGATAAATATCGCGCAGCAGTAAATAACAATAAGAAAGTTTTCCAGTGGCTACTTGGTAATGCCTCCTTTTAGAAAAAGGTTTTCTAAGTAGAGGATAAACTGGCGAAATTCTGCGCCCTTCCAGGAATCATATTCCTGCAAGATCCGGCCCCGCTGTGAAAATTCTGCTGGTAGATATGCATTAAACGACTAGGTAGTCGGACGATATCGATGAATCTCAGGCGAAGGATTGTTGACGAAAAGCGTTTTTTATCCACGTTTTGACGGAAGACAGCTGTTTGCAGCATGTAGACACAATAACAATATTTACTCTTCCTTCTTCTCAAAATTCAAAGTCAGGATGCCATCGTGACCAGTGTGTGGTGAAAATTCAACAGACTTGCTTTGAGTCGATTGACGCAAATTCTAGCTTTGGAGAGAGAATAGGAATAAAGACAATAGAACCGGAAGAAATCCTATTCAGGTGACAGTGAGGCCAAGAACAGCGCCCCCACACAACCCCGAAAAAAGAGCTAGCATATTTGTGAGACAGTTTTACTGTATTTGTGTCAGTGTCCAGTGTTGATGGTTAAGTTTCAATGTAATCGTCAGAAGATACCTAGATTGGTAGATTGTGGCAAAAGTCGACACGGGTCCTGTAGCTTGCGTAGAAACATGAAGAGTATCCTAAATAGTGGCATTTTATTTCGCCGGAACCGGAAAAGTTTGAACATCCGCAGGTAAATAGGTGGTGAAGTATTGTCAATTGGATGAGGTTCATTGGCCTTTATACCTTTTCCATGTCATCATCCTTTCTCACCGTTTGTGAAATTCGCAAATCGTTTCCGCTTCAAGGCCCGATTATTTTCAGCCATTTTGTTTGTATTTGAGGTCTGCTCTCCGTTTCTCAACGGGTTTGTGCACGGCAATTTCCCTTGTATGTTTGGCGATAGAATAGGGAGTTCAACCAAATGGACTATGCAGTCTTACCTTTGAATTTCCTTACTCACGAGGCATGTTGCCGGACCCACAGTGCACTCGCGGTTTGGGCAGTGGCCATCCATTGAGATCATTTGATGAACCTAAACAATATTGCAGGTTTCCTACTCAGTGTGATCTGCGTGGTGGTAATAGTAAACGAAGGCTATGCTTTTTGAAGGTTACTTCCATTCGATTGTGTTTTACGGGTCAAAATTACGAAAGATACCAGAGGAGTCTCTGCTCACACGCCACCTACGGTCGTCCCGACACAGGGGTGTGCTAAATTTTACGTAGGAGGAAGTGGCAAATATTATGCAACACTGCTTCATCTGATGTAAGCAGCATCAACACCGTTTATGCCGAATGAAGTATCATATACAAACTGTGATGAAAAGTCAACCGTGATGAAAGGGTCATCCATCCGGTTTAAGTCGGCTTCTGTTGAGACCGTTAGTGTCACTGTGTGGGGCTTCACTCGTTGTGGTCCAGCATTTACGCTAATAGAGTGCGTTGATCAACAGTTTAAGTGAATTCACTCAGCTGAACTTCCGAAGATATCGACAGCCCACGCACATCCGAGGTCAGCTGGAGCTAATAACTTACGACATTCTATGACGTCATTGTTTATAAGCACAACCCACGCGTGTGGGGTCTCGTTTGTGGCATACTGAACGGGTTGAGTTTGCACCATTTTTTGTAGTGCATGCTTTTATTCTGTGCCACTGTCTGTGTTTCCTTTCTTCCAAGTTCGCGTCACTGAGAATCTGGAGTTATGCGATTTACGAGACTTCGAGACTTATAAGCCATAAATGGTCATTCCCGTCTCCCATGTCTGGACTTTCCTTTCGTTTTTCTTTAACTCGTCTGGTGAAGGGTTGACCACAGGTGTATAGAAGATGCACTGAGCCCAAGCGATTCTACAGAAACCTGTTTTGCCAGTATAAAATGTATCTCGCGAGGAACATTTTTCAGAATATGTTTCACTACGTTTGTTGCCTGAGAGTGCTTCGAAAGAATTACATGCCATTACAAATAGTCACTGTTCCTTCATGTGGTAAGATTACAAATGTGATGTCAACCGAAAAAACTGCTTAGTACGAAAGCTGTGATCATCCGAACGATTCACAAATTACTTCTCGAGGCCAAGAAAGTGATAGGGGAGGCACACTTATCCAGGCCAAATTAATGCTTTACTATGGTATGTCTTCGTAAAATTTAAGAAAAGTATCACATTGGTAAGGAATCCCTTGTCAAAGAGGTTAACTCTACTCTACTGATTATTGAATATTAAATTCAAATTTGAAAGTCTGTTAAATGACAGCACAAGAGCAAACAAAAATGGTGACTTTAGCAGTGGGGTTGAGTGCTAATTGGTGTGTGCCGACTTACTTGGGTCTGAGCCCGCCTCTGATCTTCTCGACTCTGACTTTACACCGAGCACAAACAGGTGAGTGAAGATAGAGTGCAGTAGCTGCAGCGCAAGTCTACTATCTCTTAAAACAAGCCCACGCATAAGTCGCCGCCACTGCATCAACGTTGAGTTGGGCAAAGAGTGTACGTTGTCGAAATCAGCGAGGGACAAATAGAAACGAGTTGTGGAACCTATGGATGGTTAAATTAAGTTATTATATGGGAAAAAAGATCAATTGTAAAACTACTCCTCAGATTTGTAATCTGCTTTTGCTATTTTAGACGGAAATATACATTACTGGTGCTGAGAGCCACCAAATCTGTCCAGTTCTGTATATTATAATGTCATAAATGAGAATCCTGCTCAAGAATGAGGGAAGGTTGCGTGTAGGTAACGTGCGCGCAGCCATTGTCCTGACATTTATTCTAACCCACTTTTGCTGGTAGCCCACGTCTCCCGAACTGGGCCGCACTAACTGAAACCCTGTGACCCCCCCTCATGTGGTAAGATTACAAATGTGATGTCAACCGAAAAAACTGCTCAGTATAGCGACACCGAGATTATCGCTTTTGAAATGGCCAACATAAGCATCCATCTGATCATGATTATTTGCCAAAGTTCAAGTATATGTAAAACAGTTTTAGTTTTATTATTGTTGGCAAGGGGTATAGGCAGCTTGAACCTTGCTGGACTCTCTTGGTTGTCTGTGCAATTTCGGATACATTGTCCGTTGTCAAATGAACCATTAAAAACCGGATTATGATCGGCTTGTAGAACGTGGTAACTGTGGTTGCTTCAGTAATCGGACATCTACATCTATTAGTTAAATTTTCAGAACGAATTGCCCACTAAATAATCGGTAGAATTGAACCATTTTAAATAAATTTATCAGGGTAAAGCCTGAAAAAGTATCCGATCCAATACACGCTTGTTGTAACCCCGCGATATGGATCCCATACTGCGAAATCTTTTGACGGATTTTTTAAGTGAGGATAAAGAACGATATGTTTAGAACACAGCCTGCAGTTAGCGCACAAACACGTTAGCATGCATTCGGAGACAGTGTACTTTTCATCATCCGACTGAAGTTTGTTCTTCACTGAAACAAACAAATAGTGCAGATTTCCTTCTAAGTGTGATCTGCGTGGTGGGAATAGTTAACGAAGGTTATGCTTTTTGAAGGTTGCTACGATCGGATTGTGTTTTACGGGTAAAAATTACGAAAGATGCCAGAGCATTCGCTGCTCACACGCCACCTGCGGTCGTCCCGACACAGGGGTGTGCTTAATTTTACGAAGGAGGAAGTGGCACAAATTATGCACCACGGCTTCATCTGATGTAAGCAACATCAACACCGTTTATGCCGAATGAAGTATCATATACAAACTGTGATGAAGGGTCGTCCGTCCGCTTCCGTAACTGTGTGGGGCTCTACGCGATGGAGTCCAGCATTTACGCTAATAGAGTTCATCGATCCAAAGTTTAAGTGAATTCAGTCAGTTGAACTTTCGAAGTTGTCGAAAGCCCACGCACATCTGAGATCAGCTGGTGTTGGTAACTGAAGATATTTTATTCCGTAATTATTTATAAGGACCACCCACGCGTGTGGGCGTCTTTTGCGGCATATTGAACGGGTCGAGTTTGCAACATTTTTGAAGTTCATGCTGTTATTCGATGCCACTGTCTGTTTTGCCTTCTTCAAGTTCACGTTACTGAGAATTTGGAGTAACACGCTTTTACGAGACTTCGAGACAAAAAAGCCAGAAATGATCATTCCAGTCTCCAAAGTCTTCATTGGTAATGTTCTGCTGCCTATACTACTAGCTTCTGTGCGGCTGCTAATGGGCCTCAGTGAGAGTTCACCAACCAGCTATATATTTTACTAAGCATACCCAACTGTGTGTATCGATCTAAAATTCTGTAGCATCATAGATTTGGGCTTCCTCTTTTGACTTTCTTCAACTCGTCCGACAAAGGGGTGACCACAGGTGCCTGAGCACAACCAATTCCCCAAAAAGTCGTTTTGCCATTTTAAAATTTAACTTGCACGGAAATTTCTGTAATATATGTATCGTTACATGTGTTACCTGAGATTGCTTTTGAATGAATTACATCTAGTCGTATGCCATTACAAATTGTGAATCTTCCTTCATCTTTAATGAGCCTACAAGTCTTTTTCAGTGAAAAACGGCTCGATTTATTCATGTATATTTGCCCGAGTTAATTATTATACATGTAACACTTTTTGTTTAAGTAAAGGTTTTTGGCGACAGGGATAGGCAGCTTGAACCTTGCTGTACTCTCCTGGTTGTCTGTGCAATTTCGGATACATTTTCCGTTGTCAAATCAACCACTGCCAACAACCTCATTATCGGTTCGCAGTGCGTGGTAAATTTAGTTACTTCAGTGGTAGGACATTCTACATCTATTGGTTAAATTTTCAGAACGAATTGCCCATCTAATCATAAGTAGAATTGAATTATTTAAAAGAATATTTTTAACGCGGAAGTATCAGATGCTCTAAATGTTCAAATTAACCCCACGATATGGATTCCATAATGCGAAATCTTATAGCACATGACTAAATATCTACATAATTGACTCGAGTCCTAAGTTATGACTTAAACTTTAACAGATTTCCTTAGCGAGGATAATGAACGATTTGCTTAGAATAAAACCTGCAGTTGGCGCACAAACACGAGGATTTATGATTCTAAGACAACTGACACATCCCTGGGGAGAGATGTGCCAAACATGGGCACGCGTAGGTGCCGGCCCATGCCGCGCCTTGCGTTCCCAATCTGTCAGATGTGATTCACCTGCACCCGGCCAAGCCCCCGGTCTCCTTGACTATGCATTGACACCGGGCACAGGTGGGTAATGGAGGAGAGTGCGGTAGATACGGTGCAAGTCTACTATCATATAAACATAATTTGTGCACACGTCACTATCACTGCACCACTCATCTGTGGAGCATGTACCGGGCATTTTCGGATTACGACGGTTGAATTGACTGTATTTTTAAAGATAGTAATTTTAAAATTGTTTGTTTTGCCAGAAATAACACTTTATTTTTTTCGCCATATAAATTGCATAAAGCGAAAGTCAAGCAATCAAGTTATTTTTAGAAACCCAGATGTTTTATTTACCGTAAAATGAAAGAATTGCCCATCTGTGTGTCTTGGTGCCCTAAAACGCGGTACTTACGTCCACTGATGTTCCTTTGTTTAAAGGTTCTGCGTTTTTGAATTACTAAGACTTGCTCCCCATTAAAACCTATGGTACCTGTAAGGAATATGTTAAGAAACTTTTTGTATTATCTAGCAGACGGGTAAGCTAATTAAACTGAAGTTTTAAATAGACACAATGCTTGTCTATGTAAACAAAACGAGTAACTAAAACACCACAAGTATAATTTATTTTTAAAATAACCCATGATTGTGTATTTCACAGAGTTTGTCTTCCAGCTTCAGAAAAATGGAACGTATGGCGTTACAAAACAGCCTTAATTTCGAGTATGTATTCCAACACACATAGACGAGAAATTTAAATATAATTGTCAGGCGAAATCCGATTTGGCCCTGTTTGGCCCAGCTCTCCCTTTTTTAAGCAGATCCAAAGCGAACTCCACATCAATGAACAGTCTTCTGCGTATTTATTCAGTTCAACGAACAAAACGTATCCCATAAAGTTTGTGCCATACTACTGCCTTAAATTTTGACCCCGACATTTCATGAGTTAGACAATCTACTGTACTATCCTCTGTGAAACATGACTACTTAAATAGCATGTAGCGTTCTCCATTGATTTGCAATAGCGTTATAAATTCAAATATATTTTACCGATAAGATGTATAAAATACTTTTACTTGCACACATTTGGAAGGAAACTATGCCTCCTGAAAATTACTACTTGAAAAAGAGTATCTTTCAATTTAATCATGAATTAAATTTTCTGAAATACCTCGAACACAACCTACAGCGTTTCAGGAATACAAGCTGTATCAGTTTGTGTAAGAAAATCTTACATTTATGTATTAAAGTGATCCTCACATTTTGCAATATATTTGGACAAAGGGACATGCATATGTGGAAATATAGACTAAAATGGACAGTGCGTGCAGTTTTCACTGGGTATTTACGATACCCCTGTAACTTTAAATATATTTGATCGAAAATGAGTGTAAAATAAGTTTCCTTTTTTATTTGGTAGTAAATTACGTCTTCTTGAATGGTAAAACTTAAAGAAAGAGTATCTTGCAGTTTTAACAAGGTGTATAATTTTCAGAATAAATGTGAACACAACCTGGAGTTGCACGTGTATTCAGCGGTTCCGGAATATAAATTGTATATTTTGTGCGCAAGCAAAACCTTGCACTTATATACACTATTACAAAGAGGAACTATAGGGCTCCTAACCTTATGCAATGAATGTGGCCTAGGCTGTGTAAACTTTGCAAAAGATATTACTGAATTGTATGATGGAGTGCTTTATGAACGGACACCTCACGATCTTAAGAAATGCGTAAGTAGCAACTCGTTTTGAAAAAAAGATCCTCTGCTTCAAGTAAAAAATTCAACCAAGGCGTCATTGTCTATCAAACTATACTAGAAAGAATATTTATATGCATTTCTGTAAAATATACTTAAATCTATAAGAGCATTATAATTCAACCAACTTAAATATTTTGGGATAATTCCTACCGGAAATTAAGTATAATACAGTAGGCAGAAAATCCTTGTTTCTAATTCAGTGTTTAATGATACTCTAAGTGAATATTTGAAGAGCAGCATGGTAATCTTCCAATCTTTGAATATTGTAAAGATTAGGGAGACAAGGAAGCAAATTATGTTAAAAGAAGCACTACAATTTTCATTAAAATAGTTCCACTAACTGTAAACCAAGGATAAATTAACAAGCTATATCAGAGTCAAAATGTTTACCTTTAAACGATCATCGGTTAGTAAGACAAGTCCGATGTCATAAGATAGCGGGCCAGAAATGGCAATACAGCGTGCTGGTATGCCGAAATACAGCACGAACCATATGAAAAGCTTTGACGCGTGGAAGGGACGATTAGGCAGTATGCAGCTTTCTCCATTGATTTTCAATACCCTTATATATCCACAATATATTTAATCGATAGCATAGATAAAATAATTTTCCTTGTACTCATTTGGTAGGAAACTATGCCTCCTGAAATTTACTTTCTAAAAAAGGGTATCTTTTTTATTTAAATAGAGGAGTATAATTTTCTGAATAAGCCGGTATGCTAGATGGCAGGCTAGTAACCAACACGAATAGTAGCATGAGCTTATTAAAAAACTATCAAAAATTCGTTTGACTCAATTGTGCAAAATTGGGTGGCCTCAGTGAGATTCGAAGCCAAGTCAGCAATAGGATGGCTTTAGTGCAGCTAAAGCTCTAGCCACTTGAGCTACGAGGACCCACCTAGAGCCAGCAATTCGACTACACATCGATCAGTTTACCAATCCAGACTACTAAACGTATTGTATCCACAAATGCTCATATAGTTACCTGAAATGTTATGCAGATTTCCTTAGAAATAATTTGAGAATGCACCAGATAACTACCAGCCGCAATTAGATCTTAGGTTTTTTGACAAATATTAATACCATATTTGGTGAAAAACTCGGCGGCCACTGGTAGAGTTGAACTCACGAGAGCAAGTGAAAGCTTTAGTACAGCCAACGCTGAAATCATGATTTTCGAGGCCCCACCGGTGGTAGCCATGAGTTCAATCACACCTGGGTCAAAAGGCAGCTTCATGAAGACCGAATACATATATTTCAGCCACATTAAATACAAATAAGTAAAAAGTTGGAAGGTGAGATCATTGTCTCTGAGGGCTTAGGAGTACACAGTACACGAGGAACCACTGTTATGCCGTTAACACTCACACGCACCAGCACACTCAATTTCGATTCCGCATGGGCGCATCTGAAAGTAGACTCAACGTTTTCTGCTTTAGGACTGAAAACGTTCCCAGGGCACGTACTTTAGGCAACGGGCAGCAGTGGTTCTTTCAGTCTTAAGCGATAATCTTTTCGAGTGAGGAGAAAATGGTTAATGTCATTTGAGTTGTGCAAACAGAATGAAATGGTCAGTTATTGCTTAAAATCTACGCAAATGTATACGCCCCGTGATGCATTAGCGAAATCATATGTTGGTTGAATTGACTTTTCAAAAGAGCATTTATTAAATCAAATTGGAAATTATTACAGTCTCAATTACACAGAAAAATTATGCGTGGAGCTGGGAGGGGCTTGCGAGGTTTATAAGGGAGAAGCATGGGTTTGGGAATGCGTCCAGAAGGAGAACAATGAGATGGCGAAAGTGAAGGAGGAAGATGAAGAGGAAATGGACGAGGACGTTGTCTAGGATATGGAAGAGGACGTGGTCAAGCACGTGGTCTAGGAAGTCTACCAATGTGTATTCAATGAGGACGAGGACGTGGACGTGGACGAGGACGTGGACGAGGACGTGGACGAGGACGTGGACGAGGACGTGGACGAGGACGTGGACGAGGACGTGGACGAGGACGTGGACGATATTTTGCTGCTGCTAGAACACTTTCACCGTCAGAGTATGTAGGATTGACATCAATTGAGTTGATAGCCTTCAATGTGCCTTCCGACTGTGTATCCTTGACTCCAAGAGTTGAAAATGTATTTCCCATAAAGCTGTCATCATCTTCAGCTTCTTGTAGGGCACTTAGATGTCCTGGGGTCGGGTGTGCCTCTGAACCAATAAGGCCAGAAAATAAGAGGAAGGCAGAGAACAGAAAGACTACTGATATCATGGCCCGTTAATAAGTAGCAAATTAGATTGTTTCGTCAACTGCATTCGCCGATTTATATATAGAGATAGGTGATGAATGTTTACTATCCGGTCGTCCTACCCACGCAAGTGTGCATACTTGTCGCAATAAAAATGTTCAATTAAAATGCACGTTTTTTAAACCTGCAGAGCATGGCAGTTCAAGTGCTGACGACAAAAGGCCTGCGATTCGAAAGGTTGCCGATCGGTAGTTTTGAACTTAATAAACTAACATCACATATGGACCTTGCATACTGTGCTTACAAAAAGCTTGAAATGCTTGGTCCCCTGAACGATTCACTCTTCGTCGTTGAGGTCGAAGGGCAGGTTGCCTCATCATGCCATGTCAAGTATAAGGTATAGATTAGTAAATTATTTATGTCTGGTTGCGTGCTTAGTACTAAGGGAACGGGTAGAAAATTCAGCAGACATTTGATTGCTGGCCTTTAGATCCCAGCAACGCCAATCACTGTCCGAAACAACGCCACAACGATTTCTGAATTATTTGAAATCCGTTCGTTAGAATGTTGTTTATTTGATCGTACGGAGTATGGTTCTTCAATCATTGGCGACGAAAGATGTGCTTCTCGCAAGGACTCCTTCGTTTATTTTGTGCTAATTGAGAAAACTGACCACAAATTCTTTTTATATATTCACT
This sequence comes from Schistocephalus solidus, assembly GCA_017591395.1. Taxonomy (NCBI): domain Eukaryota; kingdom Metazoa; phylum Platyhelminthes; class Cestoda; order Diphyllobothriidea; family Diphyllobothriidae; genus Schistocephalus; species Schistocephalus solidus. Next base: position 14,440 of record WEDG01013816.1, read on the forward strand.
CTCAAATTATATTTCTCAAAAAAGCACGAAAGCTGTGATCATCCGAACGATTCA
>WEDG01013819.1:0-11849 GCA_017591395.1 Schistocephalus solidus
CGGGAATATGATGAAAGTGTGCGGTTCACCGATCTGCTTAAAGTGTATGTTCTTGCGAATCGATTAACCGCACGCTTCATCATATTCCCGTCTGGCTCTTTAAAGGTGCGTATATGTTGTTGTCCGCTGAATTGAGTATGATGGCTAATAAACAAGATATTCTCCGCTTGTCTTTAATCGGTTCGCTCTGTCTTATTGCTGCCAGTCTTATGCGACCGCTGCGAGGGCTTTATAAGCTCGGGGCCTGAAATTTTATACATGTTCCTTAAGCGAATCTTTCATCTATTCCCGATCGTAGCCGGCTAAAACACGGGCCCGTGGCTCAATATTATTCGACTCAATACAGGTCTTTGATTCAGGTCAGGTGTTATACACTGGGGAGTATGACTGCGATGACTAAGCAGAGTAATGGTCTCCTTGTCGTTCACTATCATATGCTGCCGGTCGCTATGGTGCGCACGAGCTCTTTGTCAGGGGCTAACGAAGGTACATGTTCGCAAGCGAATCGATGAACCGACTTTCATCATATTCGTCATAACCATTTTCTTTACGAGCCCGGCTAACAATGACGTTCGTCGATACAAAAGGTCATGGTGTGCCAGATTGGTATGACAATGTCAGACAATGAATATGATAATAACCATTCCGGCTCTCCTTGTCTTTTGTCGTTCCCGCTCTGTCATATGCTGCCGGTCTATGCGACCTGAAACTTTCAATATTGACTCCGGTGCAGCTGAACATACGTATTCGCCAAGCGATCGACGAACACCAAATCGCTGTTCGATCATAACTTTCGATACTTCTGGCCCGTGGCATCAATATTAGAGCGTTCATTTCAGTACCAAGGTCGCGGGTATTGCTTACTGAGATTGGTATGAACTGGCGGCTAATAAACCGAAATGGCACCATTCCCTCTTTTGTCGGTTCCTTATCATATGCTGCCAGTCATATGCGACCTTTCACGGCTGTGTGGCTCCGGGGCACAACGGGTATACATGTTCGCTTAAGCGAATCGTGAACCACGCTTTCATCATGTTACGATACTTAACCATAAGCACCTGACCCGTGACAATGTTCATTCAATACAGGTCGCGAGTTCGTCCCGGGTGATATACACTGAGACCCAGGTATGACTGGCTGATGACGACTTCAATAACCGAAATAACCGTCCTCCCTGTCTTTGTCGGTTCGCTCTGTCGCTATGCTGCCGGTCGCTATGCGACCGCCTGCGAAAGGCTCTAATAATGACTCCGGGGCTGGTTATACGCTGTTCGCAAGCAGATCATTGAACCACACTTTCATCATATTCCCCGATCTTATTCGGCAAAACTACGGCCGTGGCTCGATAGAAGCGTTCGGCTCCCAATTACCAAAGGTCGCGAGTTCAAATCGAGTGTGCTCACGCAGAGATTGGTATGACTTTGGCCTGATGACGGCTAATAACCAGAAATGGCGCCATTCAGTCTCTGTCTTTGTCGATTCCATTCCGTCGCTTATCTTACACGTCATATGCGATCAACCTCATCAGGCGAGCAAAAACTCGCTGTTCTGCCAAGAGCTGCTGTCAGATTGAGCTCACTTATCTAGTTCAGCCTGTTTTCCGGCAGCGGTTGCGGATTTTGTGCGTGAGATGCATGGACATCAGATTCAAAGAAAAGAAAGATAAAGAACTGGGTGTTCCGATCATGCGCCCACAATGAAAAACTTGGCGAACACTTCCATACATTAAGAACGATGTCTGAACTCGTTGAAAAGACACCTGCGGAAAGCACCAAATTTACGTGGCGCACAAACCCACGACTACAATTCGAAACCAGCTTGTACACCCTAAGGATAGGGTTGGCTATTTAGATAAAAAGCCGTTTACAAAATCCCATGTAACAGTTGTAATGTTGTGTATTGCGGCCAAACAGGAAAAATCAGTCTCTACACGCCTACACGAACATCAGTTGGCTGTCAAGAGACAGAGACCACCTGTCTCAAGTTGCCGTGCATACACTAGAAACTAAGCACATATTTGCATGGGCTAAAACGTGCATTGTTGGCTTCTGCACATCGAAGAGATGCGGGGAATTCTTAGAGGCCATGCATTCCTGATGACTCGTGCATTAATCGGCACATCGAATTAGATGCCCGCGTACAAAAATCTCAAAGACAAGTGGAAAAAGGCGGTAGCCAATCATATTTAGATGTTCATCAACAATGGCAGCTATTGGCAGGACTGATTCAGCAATATCGATTTTTCCGACATGTTTTTAAATTTTAACTGTTTTTGCACATTTACCACAAGTCTGACGACGACCTGGGGAACCAGCGTCGAAAATTTACATAATAAAGTTACTCATTGTTCTCCCACAGAACTTCTTTTACTTCGATATATATATATATATATATATATATATATATATATATATACAGTGATCCAAGAAAGAGACTGTTTATAAATGTGAGGGTGAACCGTTTTACCTTTAATTGTGTATATGCTTTACTATTTTAGACCAATGGCATATCGATTATCTTTAACGACGCTAAAACTAATGTCTGAGTGCGCTATAGTGCGCTCCTCATGTTTTATATTTACAACATAACCAACGAACCAATGTACGTTTTCGTCATTTGGAAGCTCGTGAGTGGGCAGAAGTGTTCCAACGAAGATCCTGTACATAAGTGTTAGAATCAGCCGCTCACCTGACATTTTGTAATACCTCACATTTGTAAACATATGGCGTACTTATTATCGGTAATAACCCTGAAAATGACTTTTTCCTCTGAACATTTCCACCCTTATCTAATTTTTACCTATTATATTTGGCACATGTCCTGTGACGCCATAGTTGCTTTTGCCAGTTGCAAACTTGCGGACGGCATAATGGAACCAAGCAAGCTTTACCTTTACTTGAGATTAAAAAATGTAAGTACGCAGAAAACAGACAGAAAATATCCACTTAAAGCGCTTTTAAAAGAGGGAACATTTTATGAAAATTCTTTTGACCCACTTGGGAAAACCTCGGTGGCCTCGGTGAGACTTGAACCCATGCCAGCAAGGGAAAGGCTTTAGTACAGACAACGCTTTAGTCAACTGAGCTACGAGTCCCCACCAGTAGCCGTGTAAAAATGTTTTTTTTTTTTAATTTTTGTTTTTTTTTAATTTTTAAAATTGTACATAAGCATATGTATTGCTTAAATTTTGTTTTTAATGTTCATTTTTCCCTGTAATACGATTTCCATATTCGGTTAGCCCAGGTGCTTGATCGGATGTTCCATTTGCGTTAAAAAGAATTTTCAAAACCCTATTACTTCGTAAAGGTTTTTAAGGATGAAGGTTTTGATGTAAATATAAAACATAATTAAATTCTATGGTTAATCGGTTAAAAAGAGTGAAAACAAGAAATAGTCACTGGTAATTAAATTATGATCTTAAACATATCGTGAAAGAAACCAGAAATCTTTATTTAAAAATTTGGCAAATTGAATGTTCTCTTAATATGCTTGTGATATCATGTGACAATGTTATTTTTCACATATGTGTCACGGTAACCTTTTCAAAATTGTTCTCTTTGCGGAAAATTTGGTATTTCTAAACACAGTTATGTCACTTTGTATATTTGACCTGTTTAAAATTGTTTAACGCTTTGATACCTCCATATCTGCCGGTTTGCAACCGATTACCAATCTTTCGTAAATTCTGCGAATAAGCGTCAGCTAAATCAGGTATTTTAATAAAGAAACTTAAATTACGATATTGTAGACGTCTCAAAAACTAAACTTATTGCACTGGTTTACATTTATTGGTGTAATCAACTAATGTATGGTCAATCAGTTATTTGTTAGCTATTGTCAGGTCTAATGTCAATGTGTTTTTGGAGACTGTCAGTCTTTTAAGTGGAACAATTGTGTTTACCCACGAGCCTGCATTTGTAATGCAAGTATGTAAGAGATTTATTGTAAATAAAAATAAAGCAATACCAGGAAGAAAAGTTTCCTTGCGACCAACCGCCAAGCAAAGGTGTAATGGAATTAGAAAGCAGATTCTATGACTAAAGCTCAAATATATGCCCATGTTTGCTGGGATCTTACAAAAGAAAGTTAAAACGTCCTGAACACGTTTATATAATATTCCGATTGTCTGGTCGTATTAAGTAACCACGGTTAAAAGCTGTGAACTTTTTGCTTGCGGTGATCAGATTGGTAATTTAATGGTATAAGAGGGCAGATTTATAGTTTGTTTACCACAGAAATCTGAATTAGCATTCTTTCGTTTGAAGGTTTCTTCTCAAAGCCATCTAGCCAATATTAAACAACACTTTTGTGCATTTCGAATAGATCACAAAATATCTGTACATAAGGCAGGCGAAATCTTAAAAAATTCTTATATTTAAATAGAATTCTCTTACCTTTCAGTTGAATTCTTGGAGTTCCCAAATGAAGCAGACTCAATAAATTCACTTTGCGAATCAGCTATATAGGCCTAATGATCAACATAAGGTTTTCAGTATAAATAACGTAGAAAATAGTTTGAGCATCGAGAAAAATTGGTTATTTGTCTGCCCATTCATACTTAACTTCGAAAGTTCAGAATCATCAACCTTTATTTTGTTGATCAACTTATCTTCTATCTAATGCTAAATTAAATACTTGAAGGCAATCTAATGAAGTTATTAGTAAAACTTCGAAATATTTCATCTATACTCACATCAGCCATTATTCTTTCACGTAAACTAAAATATCCTTAGATGTTTTAATACGTCAACTAACTGGAATGTCACAAATTTTAAGAAGTATACGTACGCGTGTCGCTGGCTATCTGATAATTTCTTTTAAGCCAGAAATGGCAATCCCCATTGCCCTTGGCTTTTTCAATATTCTTTTCAGCGTTCACTCTAAAACGCAGCTTCATCCTGAGAAAAGAAGACAGTTTAGAAGCACATTTAAACCACTGGAACAATTATTGAAAAAGCGTTTGTGTCAAAGTAACAAGAAGATAATTTCTGACGTCAATTAAAGAAAGTACGAAAGTAGAGGAAATAATTTTGTTGACCAAAATCTTTGCATTCAAGTTTAACGCGCTCAAAATACTCGCGTAAGATTAGATACCTACGCGAGGCGCTAGTGGTTTTTTTCATGGTTTACCAGGTCTCATGCGATTAACATATTATTTTGCTTAGACTTTGACTGGGCAAGGTAATTAGCGAGGTGGTTAATACAGGGTAAACACTATTCTTAGTTCGTTTGAATGAACGCTCACCGATCGCTATCGCAACTGATTCGTCCTGGAATGGAATGGCCATTTCTGGATCATTAGCCTTTACATCTAGCCGCCGTTCGGCTGCTAATGAGTTGGAGCGTGAGGCCCAAGGCAGAACGAGACGAGTGAGTTCCTTTAGCGCTCAGTGAGCGTTTATCAACGAGTGAATATATCTTTTATTTAGAAAACACAACATAGGTAACATGTTCATTTATGAAAGCTCACCGATCGCTATTGGAACTTACTCGTCCAGTTTTTCATTGGAGCTCACTCTTGAGCCCCGCCAGTAGCCGCGCAGCGGCTTTTATGATTGACCGAGTAAGCTTGCCGATGGAGACAAAGGACCCTGGAACGGCCTCTTTTTGTTCAATGGTTAGGGCTTTGGACTTCTGTTCAATAGGTTGGGTGTTCGAGCATAGGTGTCGCAACACCAAGGGTTGGGTATGACTTGCCAATGTAGGCTAATGAGCCAGAAATGGCCATTTCCAGTCTCTCTTGTCTTTGTTAGCAATGTTCATCTGACTATTTTGAGTGCCAATGCCGTTATCTCAATCTGGTGACGGAATATAAAGTCAACTTGCAAAGCGAGTGGCAAGCGTTAGCCAAATGCCAGCTGCGATGCTAACGAGCATCAACTTTTGCATGAACTGTGACTATTAGTTACGAATGTGCCTGTCCGTATTTCTAATGTGGCTGCAGATCTGATTGGGATTCAAGTCCGAAACGTCGGACTTTAAACCACACCAGCACTCGACAGTCTCCTTAAAACTTGCATTTTCACTTGTTTGCAAAATTCTTATGGATTCCGGGCACGCCGAGCCGCAAAAATTATTATTTCTTCGTCAGGACCGGTTTTCGGTATGCGTGTCCATTCATGTGGCATCCTATGTGTCAGGGATTCTTAGGAACGTCACAAATTATGACATTTTCCAATGCATCTTCTCGGTGCGTGGGCGTTAATGGCCAATTGTCACCTGACAGTCATCCAATGTCCACTTGGAGTTTTGATTGTTTGATTTGGAGTTTGTGGTTGCCTGTGGTTACCTGTCCTCGAGACTGCACGTGCGTATTTTCCAGAGGCTCGGGAACCATGATCGGATCGCGGACGACATATAAACGCTGATGTATGCCTACTGGAAGTGTTGTTTATGTAGACTGTGAGGTAAAAAAACAGAAAGATCGCTATAATGGCACACCCATTGTTAAATTGAAACATTTTGAATTTGCAGAGGGTCCACCCAGATATTGGAGAAGATTACTGACAGTCATGGCGATCTTGGATAACAAACGCATGCACGTATTCCAGTAAAATGCAGATACTAAAAAAAACTGGGATTCGGAAGAATAAGGTGCTTTTATATAATGATAATTATAATCAAGGCTTACACGGGTTTAGTTAGACACATTCACCTTCACTGCAAAGCGAGGACAAACAAAAACGCCAAAATGTTGGCATCAAAAATGTCCAGCAAACGGTTCGAATCTATTCACGCCACAAAATGCGCGGCAGTTCACGGTATCTTGTGTACACTTCAAAACGTATAAACCTACTTATTTGATGAATTCCACAGTAACTGCAGAGATTGCCTAGATTTCGGGAGATTCGCAACAGAAATATAAGAATTCAATTGAAAACGGGGTGAACCATGTCAAATCGTTGACCTATACAATGTCTGCGACTCGGAGGTCAGTCACAATCAATGAAGCGCTCGAGATCGATCGCTTTGTCACGATAAAACTTGTACAATAGTTGTCTTTCAACAGTGATTTGTGGGATATACCCTACATTTCCAGATTTAATAATATATCCTATCCATGCCCCCTAGAAACAACTGCAGCAGCAAAAAACACCAGACTTCTTTCTCTTCAAGTATCGACTTTTTCCTATGTAAAGAAGCCGTGGTGCGTAATAAAATTCGTCAACACCTGGGATTAATTAGCAGCCTTATTTAGAGGGTACAGATGTTAGCACCCCAGTGCTGAACCGAGGCAGATAAGGTGATTAGAAATTACCGGCAAATGATATTGTGAGTTTGTAGACTGTATATGCGTGGTCGAAATGTAGTACAGCTCCAAAACTCCACCTGAATACCGGCACCTCACCACAAACGGTCTACAGGGTTAGTTATCGTTTAAACCGCACACTGAGCTAACGACCGGAAAGCCACAGCCTGGCCATTGAGGCTCGCAGCGAGATACCATTCTCCGAAAAAAATAAATCTAGCTTGTGTATGTGTGGTTTCCGGTCTTCTTGACTCTGTCTTGACACCGGACACAGGTGGGTTGAGTGAAGTAGATGCAGTGAAAGTATGCTCCCACAATAATCCAGCGCATGTCACCATCCGTGCACTAACCTACTATAGTGCATACCGTGGACATCGTCAAAAACTTTGGTTGAACTTTTGTGGTAACCACAGGAACCTGCAGTTCATTCTCAAAGGCCGAATGATGAGTCGTCTTTGGCATCAAGAATGGCTATTTCTCAAACACCGGGAGGCAGTGACTGCTTCATATACTTGCGCCGACCTCTCCAACTTGACACTGATCAAGTAACATGGTTACCTAAAATATCGGTAGTAGGCATGATGAAAAGTCAATCAAAGATTAACGAATTAATCGATATGATTGGGTTTTAAACGAATGGCCATTGGTATAGCAATGCTTGCAGACCATGAAATTCTAATATTCATGTTTTTCGGATATATCACTCAAGCTGTCAACGCCTTGAGCCAAAACTAATTTGATCTTGGTGCCAGTGAACGTCTATTGCATTTTCATCAGCATCAGTTCTCATGCAATTTTATAATTACCCAGGCATCGACCTGACCTGGGAAGTGTAGAATTAAGCGTTTGCGACAGAAATTGTCAACATTACTTACGGCTGATCAGGAAGAATTAAAAAATGGTTCATAAGAAACTTAGAAAGCGAATGAGCTATCTACTGCATGTCTGCTTAGTCCCGCTCATTTTTCGGAAACTCTTCATAATTGTTTATGCAAATTTTCTAGGGGAGCTATTGACTGGGTAGGGTATGCAACTCTGATCTAACCGAAAGATACTCAATCCTTGGAAGAGGGTTAAGTGTCTGGTAGTAGACAATGCAAAGAAAGGAGGGTTGACGGCGGAGTTCACGCGACCAACCTCGAACACTGTGAAGCAGGAGAGACGATCACTTGAACAAGAGCTTTATTCGCCTGCAGTTTTTCGATAAAATCTTGATCCCACCATCAGCGACAGTCGTGAAGGTCGCTATTGATGATGGGATCGAGAGCGAATACTAAACGTCAGGCTAATAAAGATCTTGTTCCAGTAATCGCATTTCCGTCTTCGTGAATACAGTCGGGAACTCGAGTCTTCACATTTATTAGTTATTTTTGGGGCGACGTTCTCCGATCGGCCCGGCGATGTTTAACCTTTGCCGTTCGAGTTGCCTCTACGTAGACGCAGATTCTTTGCCTGCATAGGTGCTTTGAAAATCGTGGTTTGCCAAAATGTGTTTTTTCCGAAACAGAAACCACTGATCAGGTCATCGATTGAAGTGAGAGAGCTCAACAGGCACACAAACTTGTGTATAACTACGACGCCCTCGAAGGGAACAAAGGTAACGCGAGCGCAACTGGGCTCAACCACGGGTATGTGAAAGGAAGTCAGCAGCGTAAGGGTACCTCAGAGTTCGGGGATCCAGCATGGCAATAATGCGAGGTGAGCAGCAATACTGAATAACTCAATATCGCTTTACGCCGCAACTACAATACTCTGAGGTTGAAACGAGAAAGTTTCCTACGCGTGAGTACGAAAACAATTCGGTCCATGAAATCGTTTTCTTTTCTTTTTTGTCTCATTCGGGAGAGGATGAACGCGAAATCAGAAATCGAAGGCTGATATTCGGCACATTATTCAATTTCGCAGACATTATAAATTTAAACCTTAATTCTCAAATATGACCAGATTTAAATCTGCTCTCAGGTATGATAATATTCACATATCGACTGTTGCCAAAACATCTGCTGAGTAATTTAATCCCACATTACTATTCATTTTAGTAAGTCATCTGCGTGATGTCTGCGCTTATGTGACTAGGTGGAAGGCGCTTCTGAAAGCTTTCGTAAATAATTATGTTGCGAATGAAAATAAAACCACAGAGAATGTCCAACTTCTATGTAGGCATCCCCGGGATCTTAAATTGCTATGTGAACGCCAATGTTCATCGGATATGTGACTGTTTATTTTGACCTTGCAAGCTCACTCTGCGCGTAGGAACATCTTTTTGAAACACAATGAGCAATAATCTTGCCCAGATAACATGTTGGCAAAGTTTTCGCATGGTTTACTACTCAATGGCGGAGTTAAAGGCATTAACATGACCAAAGTCTAATTTTATGTTATTTGAACTGTGTCTAATTTCGCAAATAAATTCGAAGGTCTATAACACATGAAGTCGCTCTGTTCTTCAGTAGATTCGGTTCCATACATTTTCATATTCTTTTATATTTGGGATGACTGGTTTATGCCGCTAAATATTCCAGCTGCATCGAAAGGGGTAACTTAAGCTTTAAACGAAGTCACCCAAATATATCGTTCATTTCTAAATTTGCAAAAACAGTAATGAATACCATTTATATAAAGTAAAAAATATTTGCGGCCTCTTTCGTGGATGATGACCTGTTTCTTTTGTATAGAGTTATGCTGCGAAACATGTAACTCCACGCTTCCAAAAAGTTCACTGCAAGGTCTGGTTAATTGGTAATTTGCATGATAAATGATAGTTCTGAAAATACAAAAGATATCCACTGGACCTAAAATAACATTTAGTTTTGGCTCAAGGAATTATCGTTCTGATCCCGATATGAGAAGGCCTTGAGAATTTCCTTATCGTGGTCCATGAGCTTTCCTAAACCAATTTCTCTCCCCGTAAATTCTTATCATATCGACCAAAATTTACATCTCACATCGATTTTCTATCATGCGTAAAATTTATTTTTATACGCAACCAAGGTAACCAGATAAAACCTTTGACCTGTAGAGAATGAGTTCATATGATTTATCTCTGGGTGGTTAGTTCGTTTATCCATCCGACATTCACTCTCATATTTCTACCACTATTGTGGCCTAAGAACATCAAGGTTGAAAAAGGCGATGTCATTTATGTGAATATGGCCATTTTGGTATTTATTCTCTCAGTGTGGGATGTAATTTTGTGTCCATATATACTCCTTGGAGTTTAATATATTCACCCAATAATGTTTTTTTACATTTGACATACTGCTTAAGCTTTGTCAAGACTTTGAATAAACGTAATTGCGAAAGCGAAAAAGTGGCAGTATTTAATGCATGCTTATGCATTTGCTTGCACTATGCTACTTAGTTGGTTGGAATAGGCTAATATTTATAATAAATGCATTTCAGCTACATGTACCTAAATTATGCACTGAAGGTTGAAATGACTACGCAGAAACTTTACGTCTGCAAGTTAACTAGCAAATAATCGACGCTAAGGAATTCGGAAACGTCGTCGTCCGCTTTGATTGTCTACCTCTGCCGACTGTTGACAATCACCGGACAATGTCTACTTGTTCTATTAAACTGAAATGGCGCTGCTGCATGTAACGCTTATTTTTGAGTCCAGCTTATTTTCTCAAGGTGAAAACGTGTTGGTTTACAATAAGCATATGTTTTTCGCATTAAAATTTGCATTTTTGTAAACTTTTTCGCCGCAAAACTTAATTTGGGTTAGCATGTTTTTATTGTCTTAAACCCGATTTGTCAAAATACAAGCAAGGTAGATGAAACCCTTTCTCAGAGTTCGCAAAGGGGCTTTTCCACTTAGAGGCAGACCATTATCCTAAAAAGCAAAGGATATTTTCGCAGATATTATGCGAATTTTCATGATAAAGCACAGGTTTGAATTATATGCTCATTAAATTATGAGCATTTCTCAAATAAAACATTCACGTGAATAACTTGTCAACAGGCTTATTTATAATTTATTTTCTTCCTGAAGCAATGAAGGATAAATCGTTAATAAGTTCTATAATCAAGCTCTTTTTCAAGATATTTACCCTGGATGCTGTCATCCCGCGCTCCTATTTTCAGACATTTTTCAATACCTTAATGCAAACTTGGGACATGGTAAATAAATACAGGTTAACCGATATATTAATTAGGTTTGCATTAAAAAAGTCATTGGTTTAACTTCAAAGACAGATGTAAATATAAATAGGTTGTCTTTTTAAAAACATTTTCAGATATTTGCAAAAAAAACAATGTCGTTATAAGATTGGGGACAAAGAATTTGCTTGTTTTCTTCAACTTGCACTGATAATGAAAGTATATTTTCGTTAACTACAACAAATATCTAAATCCAACAGACTTTGTGGTAGGGTACCTCTCGAAGTAGGGATTGAGGTTCTTTAGAACACACACATTTTCAAACCCAATAATTACCTTCTGGTTGCCAAGAAAAACACAATATGTGACAATAACACCAATATTATATTTTACTTTGCCCATATTACACTGACTTTTCAATAATGTCTATAGCAAATACAAATTAATTATTTATACATTCTGTGCGGAGCACACGTAACTGAACGAAGTACAACAA